>JBBPKY010000291.1:0-28643 GCA_038089495.1 Xerocomellus dryophilus
CGTTGATGTTAGTCCTTCGAGTTGGAAATAAGGCCAGCTCTCGACTCTACGGTGGCCATGCTTACGAAGAGATAAAAAACTGGTTTTCAATGTACACAAAGTGCTTCGACTCGTCAATCGCTCCTTGTAGTCAGGATCGATGTCTATAGATGCACCCGGAGGGCTCACCTGCTATGTATGCGTCTTGGATGGAGTGTTCGGTCCGATTTGGTGTGCCAAGCGACCACGGTCCGGCAGAACGACAAATTTGCATCTCGCAAGTTCCTGTGAGACCCATGGCCTCCAATTCTCCAGGTCTAAATTCCGGCGGAGGCAGTAAAAATGGCATAAGCCTCGTATGATTCTACGCAAAGGAAAATCTCGTGAGCAGATATCTCAGATACAGAACCATGACATACCTTGATCCGCAGTAACCAATTCCATCTATTATCATCTATCAACAGATAAAACGAGTCAATGACCTGTGGCGCACCTCTCTACGAAATGTCGAGCTAGATCGCGAGCCGGTTGACCAACAACTTGCATCCCGACATCGTGCCTGTGTGGGATTAGCTTTCTCAATCCCAATTTCCGTAATACATACCAAGGCATCCTCGGAACTCTGGAGCGGTCGTACATGTTCTCTTCTGGCTTGTGAAGAGCGTGAAAATCCAAGACTCTTGGATTACTGTAGTCCTTTCCTGACGTATTCGCAGAAGTAGTAAACAGAGACCAGACAGTGTGAGCACGTCGGAAACAAACCTGGCCATATTTCTGCTTTGTCCAGCGATAATTCCGGATCGTCAACAAGAGCATGTTGTGGGGTGTCCCATCTAGAGGCAATTAGATATTTCTTGTGGTGTGGACGACATAACGGACCTTCCGAAGCAAAGATCTATCCCGCCCATGAAGGCAATAGTCTGGTCAATGACACAAAGTTTCTCGTGCTGAAACAAGGGAATATTAATAATGTTAGGGTAAGAAAATAGCAATTTGTTGGCTCACGTGAGCCCAGTAAAATGTGCCTGTCTGAAAATGTGAAGGGGATCGTTGGATCATGATGTTTTCGTGGAGTGATGACAGTTTCTGTTTTGCGTAGCTGATGTAGTGCATGGATGTCAGAGAAAGACGGAAGAAAATAATAAGCCTTGCCCACTTGCTATCCGTCGGCGTTGTGCGGCTTGACACTTCCTGACTGTTAACGGTATGAGCACATGGAGTACACACCAAGAGTGAACACCCACTATAATATCACATAAATTTTGACGCCTTGGCTCGCTTTTCGCTCCAGAATCCTATCCAGTCGATACTTATCTTTGCTGGGTCGCCGGAGCTGTAATTCTGCAGTAGGTGAGTTAAAGGCCACGATCCTTCGAGTGACCAGCATACCCGGTGAGAGCCACCAATTATGGATATATATGCTCTCTTTCGCCATCATGAGTGCTCTCGACAAATTCCACATGTAGTCGCGCTGTGGAGAGGGTGCTGTCAGTAAATATGAAAAGGTAAAACAACAAACTAACCCCATCCACGAGCCACTGCGCAGCCACGTTCATCCGGATCGGTGCAAAGCTGCCAAACCTATTCTTTGTCACAAACTGACAAGTATCCGCGGCCTTCTCCAACGCAGTGATCCACTGTAACATTTGGCGCTAGGGAAGCGTAGTGTTTATCATAACCCACGCGCTCGAGTACGTACTTACTTCGTTCCTCGCAAATAGTTTGAGCCGCATTTGTGAATTCTCAACATAAAACGTGTGCTTTGAAACGTCTTGCGAGCGCTTTTTTCGCTTCCGTTGTTCGCTTTCTGATAATGTTCGGTCCTGCTGCTGATTCTTCTCTTGTCCACTTTGTTGAGGCTGAGAGATTTGAAGAGGTCTAACGTTCGTAGAGGGATCCAGCATCGGGGAGGGTGAGAGGTTGGATACGACTGAGCACCCTGAAGACGCCGAATCATGTTGCGTGTGCCTAGGCCGAGGGGATAACTTATTCCTCTGTTTCTTCGCATTGTCCATGTTCGGTGTCGATCGTTGGCAAGCGTTAAGAGCTCTAGTTATTCTGCCAGTGATAGAGTCAATCGCCGACGCACAGTCGACCTCTGTCTCCTGAGGTAATACGACTTCGTGCATGCGTTCGGCGGTGTGAAACTCCCTGTCCGCAGGTTCCGGGCGAAGAAGATGGAGACCTTTGCGATAGTAACGAATCGGACGCACGATCTTGAAATCTGAGTCCAAGAGGAAGACGTCTAGAATAGCCAACTGTGATGTTGATTAGAGGTGTACGACTGAAAAGAAATGCAACAAACATCTCCAGGCTCTTCAAGAACAACTAGATAGCTCTCCCGTACAGCACACCAACGGAACTGCTTTCGATCTCTCCTACTTGTAGCTTTGCGTCCAGGTCCTGGGGTGCTTCCAGATGTTTCAAAACGCAGATAACCCGCTTTGTATTGGACGCCGCCTGACTGAGCAAGGGATATGAATAAGGCGCTGACTTCAAGAAAACCCGACAGTCTGTTCGATGACGGATGAAACATCTAACAGGTATCCGACGTTGTTTAATCACCCGACAATTTCAAAGTGAAAGCGACGTACCACAGCACGAATGAGCTTGATGAGATAGTTTTCTAGGGCTTCACGTTGAAATAATGCAAAATCTCCTTGACGAGTTTGGGCTCCCCCGCTCCCCGCTTTGAGGAAATTAAAGTATGGTAGAGCTTCCAAACACCATAGTTAGGGTAATAACAGAATAGACGAAGGTGCATACTAGTTCGCGGAAACTCTGGGAGCTTGTCCTTGTGGCTGCTAAATGCATTAGATATAGTATAATGAGTATGCAACGAGATGAAGTCTCGAAGTTGGCGATAAATAACCCATCGAGCAGCACCGTTCGCATATTCACATTCGATACGAAACACTGCTTTTTGGGCGTGCGATGGATGTAGGCTATCGCTGATCCGGATACGCAGCCGGTGAAGTAGAACCGGGACACGCCGATGGCCCTTGTCGTCCCGCTCGAACCAAAGGCCCAGCATTAAATTTGAAAGACCACCAGTGATCAGTTCATCGGTGATGTTCACTTCCTGCGGTGTAACGGCGTGCGTCGTAGCAGTTGAGGGCGACTGCCGTATGACAGATGGAATTAATGCACGCAACTTGCCCCACTTTTCGGGGCCTCCAGAGCGCTTTACTGACGTCGGGGGAGGATGAGAATGTGTTCGCTGGATATCCACTTGTGCCTGATCCTTGGACTGTGAATGATCTTGTTTGACGTAGCCAGCGGTATTATGTCTGGAGAGACGCTTGTCATGCTCAATCGGTTGTTCTGAACCTTCAGGCTCCTCGAAGACAGCAGTAGGCTTTTCGTCCATGGATGGTTCAGGCCACCTTATGGAAGTCCGACTTTCGTCTTGGCCCCTAGTGTCACGGGCCTTTCCCTTCCTGTCTATTGAGTCTTTGTCGATGTTCGAAGTGACCAACTCCAGGGCTCCTCGGAAGGTAGACTGCTGTCGTTGAGAGCAAGGCTGCTGGGAAGCGGACTGAGGGTGTTCAACGAAGTCGTTTTCGAATAGCTCTTCATTCTTGTGCTGACCATCAAGGAAGGTGAAATAGGGGCCAATGGGGGAACTAGAAGGGGTGAATTGATACGACAGAGATCGGGGAGGACCGGTCCGAGCGGAAGGTGTGTCAGGCACTGAGGAGATGGGCCGAGAGCCTCTGGCGGCGGTTGACGGAGAGGGGGTTGCGATATGCAAAGCATGTCGCTGATCATGAACTGGGGTTCGGACCGCACCTTCGGGCGGAGGTCGAGGAGTGACCAAAGGTGTTCCGTTCTCATGCTGCTCGCTGTGGGGAGCAGCAGCGAGTGCGGCAGTAGCTATACCGCTGAAAATGACTGGATGATGTATCTTGGGAGAGACTTGCTCGGTGGCCATAGAGATAGGAGATACAGCGATGGTGAGCGAAACGGAGGGTCAAGCTCGAAGTGTGGGTGCGAGACTGGCCAAGCTAGCCGACGAGGCGGGGATGAACTTGACAGCGGCTCGCCATATTTGTAACCAGATCTATTACGTCGATGGCTGATCGGATATGCCCGGCCCGAAAAAAAAAGGAGCGCTGAAAGGCAGAATTTTGTAGCAGTCACGGTGTCCGTACTATTACCAGTACTTGTACAACGCTTGCAAGTTGTCAATTCATAACAACAGGAAACCTCATGAGAGCTGGTGGTGACATGATTGAAACGCAAGTCGGTAGGTCGATACTAGCCACGAAAATCCAGCACACCAACCATCCTCGCCCCCAATGGGACGGGACTTTAGACAGTAAGTATGCTCGTGCTCAAACAAACAATGAGAACATCAGTGCGATCTTGTTCTTCTGGCCATCGTCGATCGCACATCGCCCCGATGACAGAACGAAAGCCAGCAAACTGCATCGCCGACGCGAGATGAACGGCTGTTTCCGATTTTGGAGGCCGTGACACGCAAGATGAACCCATCGGTTCTCGCGAAGTTCTTCGGCAACTCTGGAAATGCAGGATTCTTCTCCCTCGACGCACTGACCAATGTTGGCTAGTTCGGTGCCAACGGAGAGCAGTTCACGCTCCCCGATGGCCTTTGCTTGACCAATGGCAATGAGGCGTTTCCCTTCAGTTCAAGAATTCGACGGGCCGGGCCGTCTAGCACAAATGAGGGCAGCCAAGGGTGGGAGTGTAAGACGAGATGTAGAGATCAGCAGGATTCTCTTGACCCTTCCTATATGGACCGGCAGCATGCGACAGTAGAAGAGTGAACTCGGCAGTTGCGGGGGGTACCACCAGATGCGGAATTGACGAAGGTATGATTTCAGGAGGAAGTCGACCACGCGAGAAGCAATATCGTCCTAGATTCCCTCAAGATACGACCGATATCTTTCGCCGGGCCCAATCCAATCCCTTTGCGCGCACAGTCAAAGTATTGTCGAGGACAGTTCTCGAACATGCTCTTTTGTGGTTGCCAAACGGGGTCCTGGTTGGCCAATGCCACCAACGCATCGCAGTTATACTCGCTCGCATTCATGATGATGACAGGTCACTGGCCGCCCGTTGGAGATCAGAGAAGAGGGAGGGTAAAAGAGGAGACGTGAGAGACTGGGTAACTGGCGGATATGGGTCACCACTCTTTGTGATTCAACGTAGAGAGAGAGAACACCAACCATGCTGATCTGCACTAGGTGAATCAAGGGCATCGCGAATGAGCAAGGTCTGCTCCGTGAGCTCAGCTGGGGCGAGTGCTATGACGTCGTCCAACGGGAAACACAGAGAGGCGAGTGAGCTGGCTCCAAAAGACACCCCGGCCTTGTTCAAGAAGTTCAACTGGACTGGCAAGAACGCGTTCACGAAGACAAACAGAGAATGCATCCAATGCAAGTGACGTGAGGTTCCTGCGAGATGTTGAGGTAATGACGGTAGAGTGACCAGGCGGTGAACGGGTAGCCAAAGTGATGTTTCATATGCGAGAAGCGTCGTGGGATGTTGGAATTCTTCAGCTGCGTGGGTCCGCGCTCGAGCCGCGGAAGGATCGATATATTGAACTCAGAGTCTCACATTGCGTCACGTCCTTCTGGAGCATGCTCGTGCACACGGATAAGAGCCGAGAGGGAGGATGCGTATGGTGTTCGATATCGGAAGGGCAAATCCCTATCTCTTCACCAGATTCGCGCAGTATTCCGATCACGCAGGTCTGTTCCCATATCAACTGGTAAATCGTGAGAACTTGTTACAGGAGTAGAGGCATCCTCGTCTCCTCAATGGCATCATCGTCGTGGACCCATGGTCAACATTTATCTGAATCGGGACTATCAATCTCCCTTCCTCTCTATTCCCAACAGCGACATCGAGAGGTTGTCGAATCGCCCTTTCCGCTGGCTCCGATACGTTATGTTCAGTATCTGTGGAGCCTATGGTGATCTTTTTCATACATCGGATGCCAGTGACGACCCAGTTGACTATGACACTCCACTTACCAACCTGCCGGACGTTATATACTATAAGACCTCAGGTAAGTCATCTTGTTGTATGCGAGATCGTTGCTCGATACAGTCCCGTTATTCCGATTTCTCCAGGAGAGTGCATCTTCGTGGACTATCAATGCTTAAATGATCGAGTCACGTCTTCTGAGCTAACAAGGGGCCGCCAGCATTTCAGAGGGGCCGTCCTACATCGAGATGGATCTTGCGTCATTACAGACGAAAATGCAGACGAGTGTGATGCAGCGCACCTGATTCCCAGGAGCAAAGGCGACGGGGTAATGTCAATGATCATCATCATTATATGCTATCACTTCATGATGGTCCGTTCCAGTACATCCGGAAGGTTATTTTAGCTCGTTCTCCTCTCTATGATGCACCACCCCCAATTTCTTCAATTTCTGGGATTGACGATGGTCAAAATGGAATGTTGTTGGCAAAGGCCCTGCATTGGCGTCTTGGCCTCGGAAGGGTTGCCTTCCTAAAGGTGAGAAACTTTCGCAGTTCGTTAGGCACTCTTCAAATATACCCATTTTCAGACGCCGAATTATGGACTGGAACCCACTGACATAAAGAGAGTCGACCTAGGGACCACGCGCACGGATCACATCACACTACAACAGCTGAAGCCACCCAAATCATATAACCCAATCCGATTAGCAAATTTGATGGAGGCGGAGGAGTGGGGGCCTGGAGACATGCATTCTGCCATGATCTATGGAGCAAACATTGATGTACGGTTCAGGGGCCCGCCACCCCCGCCGCCCCCGCCGCCCCCACCGCCCTTACTACCCCCGCGACCCGCGACACCACCTACCCTTATCCTCGACTACACGTATGGTGCTGCCGCTTACAAGTGCTGGCGGAGCAGGCAGGGTGGTAAGGTTCATGCTGTGATGGAGGAATACCACAACACACATTACGAACACCTCCCTCCACCCCCGCCACAATCTGACGACGATGCCGACGACACTTCCACCCCCGAGCAATCAGATGAGCCTGATGACGACTACCGCCCATCCCAAGAAGAAGAAGACGCTCATGGCCCCGACCACTGGAGACCTGACATGTCCTTAAGGAGGGGGGACGTCATGGCGGCGGCAATGGACGAAATGAATTCAGTTCTAATGTCTCTCCGGGGAATTACACCGCAAGAAGCTGCTATCAGGTGGGAGAAGCAGATGGAGGAGGAGGAGCTAAAGGCCCAAGAAGCTAGTCGAAGTAAAGTAATGGAGTGGATGAGAAACACGCCCGTCGATAGTTCGTAAATGGTGGCGGTGTTTATGATGCCGAGCACATCAAGTATCGGATAGCGGTTTCTAGTCTGGTGACTCTACACCAGGGCTATTGAGGCCCGTCAAGTCAGTAGGTTGGTGCTACTGGCAGCCAAGTCCCAGCACGCCAATCACTCTCGCTGGTTCCCCAGACGCATACTGCTGGACTGGCATCAAACATACCGGCAATTCTGAACTTGAAAGGCGCACCAAACCACTCGGCGGGCTCGGCACCTACATCTCTGAACCACCAGTACGGAGTCCGGAGCACACAAGCGGACCCTTGTTCATCAATAACATGTTGCCTCAGGACTACTTTGCCGCGCAGGGTATATCTTTTGTAGTTGGTATGTGTGTGACAAGCCGCCGCTGATCGGCGAATGACATTGAACCCCTGAGGGTTACAGTTCCTTGTACTCGGGCGGGACTATTTCTTTGGAGTCCCTGTACAGAATCTGTTGCCGGATCGTGACAAGGTTGCATGGTCCCCGGAGGCACGTACCATAGCGACTCATCGAGGTATTCCCAAAGTGGTTTGAACAAGTCAAAGCAGCATACGGTAGGGCTCCGCCAACCTCACGGGATCCCTCCGATGCGCTATTAAGTTGCTTCTTTTTCTTAGGGACCGACACGACCAAGTACGTCGCGGTTGGTAAGTGCGCCGCTGTCTCGCACTTCGTTGATGCGGTCAAATTGTTGAACATCTCTCCAGGCTACTGTTTTGGCGCACCGTTCGTGCTGGATCTGGCCGCAGAGGGATCGTGGCAGGTACTGTGCTGAGTTTTCCGTGGAAGAAACTCAGCCTGCATGCCCATGCAGGTACTATTGCCCACCCCGGCTTCCTCGAGGACGGTCATTTCCAGAAGCTCACCAGTATGTTATCCAAACAACACGTTTCAATTTCGTTTGTTCACATTGGAACAGGGCCCCTCCTGCTTTCGTGTGCAGGTGAGATTCAACAGTAACCCACCACCAATCTTTCTCTTGGTTGATCCCCATCACCGACAGAGGACGATTTCACCTTTTCTCTCGAGGCACGAAGACGTGCTGAGGGACAAATCAACTTACTTCTTCCAAGTTTTCTCGGGAGTGTCCCATGGATTCGCTCTTCGGGGTGACCCGAATATTCCCCACGCACGTGAGTATCCCCATCGTGCACTTGGTTTTGGCTGAACATCATTTTCTTTATTCAAAAGGCTGGGCAAAGGAGGAAAGTGCTCGCGGGATAACGGAATGGTTCTTCCGTTTTGCGGCGTGAGGAGCACTAGGTGGGGAAGAGTGCTGATCATGGTTGACATTGTAAGATATCTTGCTACATCACGCAACGAAATAGTAGTGGTCAAATTTTGACCTTTAGGAATGTGGCGTTGCGATACACTAATTCGATTATGCTAACTACACCAGGTCAACGTCTAAGCACCGTTGGTTTACTACCAGCCAGTCTCGCTGCTGCGCGACCTGCTTTCATCCCGAACACGGTGCCCGCTGTCAGTCCGCTGCCTCCTGGGTAGTTGTTATAATAAAGATCCCCAATCATCCCTCCGGTGCAAAACAGACCCCGGATAACCTCTCCACTGTTGGACAGCACCCCACCCGTCCCTGGATCGATTGCCAGACCACCAAACGTGAACGTGATACCACAGGCAATTTTGACGGCCAGGAAAGGCCCTTCCCCGATGGGAAGGGCCCAGTTCGACTTTGCAATGGTCAACGACTGATTAGCGGATTGGGTTGACAGGCCATCTTTGATAGCTGGATCCCATTTCAAGCCTGGGTGCTCCATGCGATGTTGGTGAACTGCATCGTTGTACTCGCGGACCGTCCGCAGGAAGCTTTCCTTGTCTCGTAGCCCCTTGTCTATCAATCCGCCAGCCAACTCCTCGATGGTGGACGCTGTGATCTTCTCTACAACATCGTCGCCGTACTCTTCCCTCCGAAGCCGTGGAGTCACCTTCGCGTCCCATACTTGGAAGGCATAACCCTCTGGTTGGAATAAAAATTGCCTCCCAATTGTCGCGTAGGTATAGTTTCTAAAATCCTGCCCTTCGTCGACAAATCGCTCTCCGTTGATGTTTACCATGATGCCCAGCGGATACCCGGATTTAGTGAATTGATTGCTGAGCTCCCTGTCTCCGGCGTCCGCAGGCGCATTTGCATCCCAGCACGTACTATGACATCCACGCCAGTCGCCAACGAGCTTGGCACCTATGGCTTGCGCCATCAAGATTCCGTCTCCGGTATTGTAAGGGGTCCCGCGAACCTAATCGTCGCTGAGCTATCTTTTCATCACATATAGCGCGCACGAATACCCACCCGTGCATGTTTCCAGTCTGGTCCGAGGTATTTCATGCGGAGCTCTCGACTGGATTCGTACCCTCCACAGGCAAGAATGACCGCGGATGTCTTGAGAAGGACTTCCTCACCTCTCTTCCGTACTACAACCCCCGTCACAGCGCTGCCCTCGGTGATGAGTCGAACTCCAGGTGTACTGAACCATAGCTCAACACCCCGTTTCTTGAGGGCTCGCAAATCCGCTCTGATTAGCCCCTTTCCACCATCCTCCACGCTCAGCGCTAACCCTCCCCAGAACTTCTGTCTCCCGTTCACATCGTATGCTTGCCTGTGGAATGCCAGGATGAACGGTACCTCAACTGTCTCCGCAAGCCACTGTACTGCATCCCTCGAGTTCTCCACCATGGTCTTCACGAGCTCAGCGTTCGGTTTGTACTCTCCGAGACGCATGATGTCGCCGATAAATTCGTCTGTGGTGTAAGGTGCCACATCGATATTTTCCGCTTGTTCTGGCGTCACGTTGGTGACGATGGGGAGGAGGTCTGCGAGGCCAGCGTGGACGGTACGATGGGCGCCTGCTGTGAAGTAGCCGTTCCCACCGACCCATTCTTCCGGCGCTTTTTCGACGATCAAAACGTCTTTGCAACCAGCCTCGACTGCAGATATAGCAGCAGAAGAGCCTGCGTGCCCACCGCCTACGACGATGCAATCAAAGGTTCGTGTCATTCCGGGATTTTTGGAGGATCGAACACGGCTGACATCTAGTCAACAGCAGAACCTGTTTTTCTACTTATTTCCAATCTAACCATTGATGGAGATCACGATTTGGCGCCCCATGTGAAACAACCTGACTGCTTATTGCAGTGGTACAGATAGCCTCCATTGCTCCCCTGCTAGATCCGCTCCCCCCGACCGGTCCTTCCGTGGCTCAGATTCGGGAAGGGTTTACAGCTAGATATCCACCATCGATAACCAACTCCTGCCCATTCATATATGCTGCGGCAGGCGACGCGAGGTATACCGCTGTGCCAGCCATCTCTGCCGCTCTGTGTACCACGATCAAAATTCGTGGATGGACGCTGTATGAAACCACCGACTTACGTTCCTGGCCGTTTGGCAGGCACTGACACGACAGGCATGGCTACCGCGTCCGTCGCTTCTTGACCGGAAATAACGTCGCGCGTCATCTCGCTCTCGTACACGCCTGGCGCAATCGCGTTGACGCGCACCGGAATACCTCGGAGGGCAAACTCTGTAGAGAGCATCTTGGTGAGGTGAGAAGCAGCCGCCTTTGAGCTGTTGTAGCAAAACTGAAATCGCATTAAGATCGAGTTGGCAAGCTCCGCAAGAGGAAAGGAAATAAATTCCGCACATGTCTCTGCGCGATTTTGACCAGCCCGCTTATACTTGTGATGTTGATCACGTTCGAAGTGAACCCGGGTTTATCCTGAGATCCCTTGTCGAGCAATTCCAGGAAAGCCACGGTCGTGAAGTATACGGAGAACGTGTTGACGGAAAACAACGAAGACCATTCTTCGAAGGATTCGTTATTGAACAGATACTGGCCGATTTCTTCTGCCTTCTTTGGAGCTGTTGGCGACGGGTTGTTGAGTTCAGGGGAGAAAGGGCCAGATTGACCAGCGCTGTCATGAAGCAAAGCGAAGCGATCAACGATGAAGATCAACAGCCTAAGCAACACAGATCTTCACTTATTCACGAGGATATGCAACTTCCCTTCGTCGTCCCTGAGTTTCTGCACGGCCTGCTGGATATCGCCCTTGTTAGTGGTATCCATCTTCAGCCTAAGAAACGACGTTTGACACACGAGATCTACTGCGATCAGTGAAATCTCACGCGATTAGGCTGCCCATGGTATCCTTTTTTCTGTTATTCCAGGATTCGGTGACGTTCTGAAGAACTTCGAGTCGTCGTCCGGTGATGTAGACACGCGCTCCGTTGGCAGCAAGCCCCTGGGCAATCATCAGCCCGATCCCGGTGCCACCACCCGTCACGAGAGCAACTAGACCATTGAGGTCATACAACTTTTCCAGTGTGAACTCAGCGGGGGAAGTCATAGTTTGAGGGATGGGTGCAAGATGGGTGGCTCTAACTAGCGAAGCATGGTCACCCGACGAACCCCGTGAGACCGGACCGAGGCGGCGGACCGAATGAGACTGCACATCCACTCCGCAAGGGAACTCACTGATCATGAGGAGGTTCTCAAATCAGACGCTCTAGGCATCAATGTAAGACAGATATCAAGTACATTTAGAAGCATTACACTTTTCGACACACTAGCAACGGTTAGTTCATATCAGAAATGCAAACAACAGACAGACCATCGTCTAAACGGGGGAGGCTAAGCTAATATCACAACGAGTCCATGGACAACAGCAAACAGTATGAGTAATGGTTCAAGTAAATTATTATTCGTCGCTACATTACATTTTCACTCACCCCCATGGGAATTACCATATTGTCATATTGTCAACTTGCATAGATTTCAATTGAGGTAGCTGTGCCGCAAGTCCAGATAGCAACGACGGCTCGACCCAACGACCCTCTGCCATCAAATTGTGTAAAGAAGTGTGGCGGTATATGGCGTCAAAAAACGTGGGTGAAGCAGCAAATGGTCTAGAATGCCGGCTTGGTGAACCAAGCGCGACTACACAAAGATCTTGCAAGTGTAAATTCTTGAGTCCTGGTGCGGATAGTCGAGAAACTATAGTGATGAGTTCGGATGGGATATCCGAGTCTTCGTTGTCCACACGGAGTGACAGCGATTCGAGAAAAGGCAAAGGGACATCATCATCGCCGATCATCAGCCTTCGGAGGTGCAATACCTGGAGAGTGGTTGCCCTGTGACAAATGCACATTTTGAGTTCCCGAATTCGGGAAGAGACCTGTAACATTGACAGAATCTCATCAACGGCCACTTCTCCGCGACTGAACCCGTGATGTGTGTAGTCCAGGAACGAAAGGTTTCCAAACAGCTCTGGGAGCCATGTCAACCGGACACCTTCCAACGTGACTCGGGCGAGCTTTGGTGCAAAGCCACCAAAGAGGCTGAACTCTTTGATATCGTCGTTCTGGGGATACCGAAGCGTGAGGGATTCGAGTTTTGGAGCTTCGACGGCGCCGTTAAAAGATCGATCACCCGGGTTGGGAGATCGATGGTCCCAGAGATAGGAAGTTGACCGACAAAAGGGTCCAAGTGCCGCATTCCACAAGTACGGGGCGTATGAGTCGAACTGGATGTCAAGTGATCGTAACGCAGAAAAGTGTGGGGCGAGGAGGTGCATTTGGAGTGCCACGATATCTATATCATATAGAGCCCTTGAGTGAGGAAGTGACGCGAGTATGACATCAAGCGTGCACAGTCGTGCACGGCGAATGCGCTCTTTCCACATGTGCACATCGGAAGCAGGATTAAGCGACACGCGTCGCCAAAGGGAGCGTGCAAGCAACACGATGGCTCTCCAAGAATGACACACGTGAGACACGAGGACGGGGAACATCGTGTCATCGACAGAGCCTAGTGCGAAAACATGCACGAGCAGTTCAGGAGGGAGACGATGGATCGGATGTACGGGTTGATGGGGGTTCGGACTGTGATAGAGGGAAAGTATCATAGACGGGTATGATGTTAGCACGGGGACGACGGATGCCTCGAACGTCGAGGCGAGAGCGGTGTGAGTGTGACCATTGGTACGATCTGCAAAGAACGCCCTCCATTCCTTGCCATCTGCCCGGGGTCTTGTAGAGGTCAGAAATACTTGATATATGCAAGGAGGTAGACACACGCACGATTCAAGTACTTTGTCTTGAATAGCTCTCGTAAAGGAACGGGTGAGGACCAACTCACGGCGACGAGTGCGCCTGAGGGTCGAAGGCATGCCCGTGGGGCAGGTTTGCCAGGAAATCAGAAATTAAGAGTGAGACATGCACGCCCTGCGACTTTTATGGGTCCAGACGAAGCCACAGGGGCAGCCAAAATGAACATCGCGCCGGCGAAGATCGGGTCCGAGGGATAAAGTAACGAAATATGATCTGGGGGTCACGAACGTAGTCAGGTGAGACGGCAGATAGAGAGTCGTTTGTAGTACTGGCGTCTGTCACCACGGCACGGTGGTTGCTGTGCGATACCGAACAGGCATGTGAATGACAGCAAAAATGGAAAGCTCAGCCATTCCTCGACAGCTGCTGGCAGCGCCCATCAAGGAATGGTCCGTGATTGATTATTATGATGCGCTGCTTTTTGTTCTTTTGGGCATTCAAAGGTAACGAGACAAGGCGAGGACGCCGTAACACGTTCACGACCAGGTAACAAAAAAGCAAAGGAGACGCAGTTGCGAGGACCATTTCGAGGTAGAGCCAATTATGCAGCTCACGCACTATGGAAACCACTCTTGGCAAAAATGTTGGTTGCAAGCGGATCTAGAGCTCGCGTGCTACACAATGTTTGCTTACTGGCAAGTCCCATGAGACAGGCCTGTAAGTTGTGAGGTGGGCGCAATTGCGCCTGCACCCGATCAACTATATTGTCGTTTTTCGTCAGGCTTCGTCAGCGAGTGTGGTAGGATCCCATACTTAAGAGGATGTTGTCAGTCCTCAGGCTCCGAGCCCGCCTCCGACAAAAACTGTAGGACCACATACAGAGAACTCAGAGGGTCAAGTGCTCAGGCAGACATTCTTTACAGTGTTCTCTGATTTAGTGCCTCAGTCACAATGTTTGTGCTTACCTTGGTTCACCATGATCTGCCGTCATAATCACCATGTGGTCGTCAATACAGCCCCTATTATGATCGGTTGCGCCTTCCAGTTTTGTGGATATGGGCAAATTGTCTATGTACGAACGCAACAGAAACAATTAGGGAGTTGCATTGGCTTGTTTTCCTGTCAAAATGGGGGTAATAGAACCTGAGTGGGGGATTTGATAAGAAAAAGGCTAGAACAATCCAGTGCAATTTTTGACTCAGGAGACGCCTATTTCCTTCAGCTACGAGTAACGGCGCTTGAGAAACAGGTTGATGCAAATGCCAGTGAAGGATGGCTCACAGTCAAAGTCGGTGGGGTAGTACTTTTTCGGTAACTTAGGCGTTTCCTGAGTAGACGCGGAGGCGGACCCTTTTGGCAATACGTTCACCAACGTCACCATGAACGACTCTGGTGACGGTCTCGATGCGCTTGCCAACTTACTCACTGAACTCTCTGTCAACTCTTTCGATATCAACCTCCATGTCCAGCACATCAATCTGGCCCGCTCTCTTGACATGGAACCACAGGTCTTGGTAGCTCAAGAAATGGCCGCCAGCTACCTTGCAGTCGGAGACGATGTGTGGCTACCCCTCATCGAGGCCAAATTGTCCTCTTCAAATCTGGAAAACCCGGCCGATGTCTTGGAGGTACTGGAACTGTATGCACGCGCAGAAGCCGACTATCTATGTGCGTGAGGGTTTTCTATTGCGAAAGTATATGTTGAACGGCTGTTACAGCTATTCTCATCTTACAGAAACACATTGAGTTCCTAGTCGACCGTCATGCATACTTCGCAGCGCTCGAGGTGCCACCGGAAGAGTTAGGGGATCAGTTCTCCACCGCATGGACCCGTGAGGCCATTTCAGAGGCCGTTTCTAAAGGTACTGGACATCTTACGAAGGTAATGGCTTCTCTGATATGATGTAGGGCGATCTAACTTTTAGCTGGAAGAGTCGGTACCTCTGGGAGTTGCAGAGAGATTGGGAACTTGAGATGATCGAGGCAGCTTCTTCAACCGAAAGGTATGAGGCGCTTTCTGTATATTATGCGTACTCATTGCGAACGACAGACCCGAACTCATCCAACATGTTGAGGAGCTTCATCTTGCACGCCTTCAGCAACCACATGCAGGTCAGTTATAGCACGCCCATTCGCCCCATTTTATCAATCCATTGTACTATAGGACACGAGGATACTTATCAGTCATATTCCTCGTTCACCACAACCTACAAACCGGCAGCGGAGTATGAATCATTACTCGTCTCAGCGTCGAAGCTACGTTCTCGTGCTGTCAAAGCATACGAACGGCGCGAAGCTTCGGAACTCTCCCTCGTAAGGAATTGTTCTGTCAACTTGCTGCTTTCTACTTAATTTATATTCTGCTTGAAGACTTCTCTGGAAGCATATATGCAGTTCCTCGCGGCCGAGCGAAAGGGTAAATTTCCAGATGTCTTTATCGTCAGGGGATTGTTTGAGCGGTCGATTGCTGAGGCTGCGAAATGTCGCATCGCCGGTGAAGCAAACGCAGAGCAAACGCTGCGAACACTTTGGATGGGGTATATTGATTTTCTGGTGCGTGAAAGGAAGGTTTCCTTGTCTAGGGGCTCTCATCCGACTGACGTGCCAACAATTTGATCAGCGAGGGCAAGAGATAGATGAAAGCGACCTGGCGCACACACTTAAACGTGCAACAAGAAGCGTCCCCGGTTCTGGTGAGGTATGGGCAAGGTATATCCGTCATTTGGTATGTCGTGACATGACTTACCGTTCAGTTCATGACTTATGGTGGCATTTCAGGAGCGACGAGCAGAAGCTGACCCTGAGGATGCACCGATGGATGGTAGCGAATCGATGTCTGGTATTTGTTTCGTGTGCGCGGAGCTTGATAGATCTTCTAAACATCCGAGCAGACGCCTATCAGCGCGCACTTTCTACGAATCTTTTCACAAAAATAAATCCGAAGGGACCTGACCTGGATCCCGAGCAAATTGTACCTCTAGTTCTTGCCCGCTCCGGCGCCGAGAAACGGGCGATTGAAGCTGGAAAAGGAGACGAGAGCGTCTTTAGCACGTTAATCAAGGTTGTAGAAGACGGTATCGTGATGGTGAGACAAGGCAAGTGGCGAATACAACTAGATTCGACTGTCTTGACGCGATTCGCTTCTAGCTTCGAAGGCCGGAGATCCACGATTCAGACTAGAGAAGTTCCTTTCTGAGCTAGTTTGTTCCCCCTTTAGTTCTTTTGGATGGTGGCTAACAATCCTGGATACAGTATCTAAGCCTTGCAGACGTCGCAGACGCGGCTATCGCTGTGTGGGCATCCGCTGCCGCGCATTACAAGTCCAGCTGGGCAGTGTGGGTGGCTTACACGGATGTTCTCATGTGGGTGTCCACTGTTAACCATGTTCTTGGCTCATGTTTAATTTATGGTTTCATAGCCGAACAGACCAACATGACGCCGCGCGATCTACTTTCCAAGATGTTAGTACTAAAAATCTTGATTATCCCGAAGCGCTTTGGGATGCTTGGCTCAGTTTTGAGCATGCGCATGGATCTCTGGCTTCACTTGAGGAAGCCCTTGTGCGCATTGAGCGCGCAAGAACCCAGGTTGAAGCGAAACGGATGAGGGTGAGTGAATCCTCACGCCGACGCGTTCTGCACGTCTGGCTCAGTGTAAACCGGGACCATTTTCTTAGGAGGCACAGAAAGCGTATGAAACAGCTCAGTACGCCATGGAGCAGCATCCTGCGTCTGTACGTGTCACGTCTGCCAATGCGAACGTAATCCAAGAGGGGATCCCTGCTGCGTCAGGTGACGGGATGGATGTTGATGATCCGGCTACCTCCACCCAACCTCAAGGGAAGCGCAAAGCAAGCGAGGAGCCTGAAGCCGACGGCAATGCCAAGAAAGTGCGAATGGGTATGATCTCGTTTATCACTCTGCTTGTATCTCGACTGACTGCTAGTGGTCAGAACCTCCGGGTGCGCCGCTAAAAAGGTATGTCGTCTGTGTGGAAGGTGGGAATTTAATGGCGAACTGTCTATTCCTCAATAATCGAAGGGATCGCGAGAATTGCACTGTTTTCGTTGCCGGTTTACCAGCTGGAACCAGCGAGGAACAGCTCAAGACACTTTTCAAAGATGTGCGTACTAGATCTGAGGAACGAGGTATACCATGCCAAACTAACTGCGTAGTGCGGAGAAATACGCGAAATCAAAATCACGAATATGCCAGAAACTATTGTTGCAACCGTTGAATTTGCCGCACGAGTATGTGATTCAGAAGCCTAGGGAGCTACATTCTTATCTTTGCACAGGAAAGCATCCCTGCCGCACTCACCAAAGATAAGAAACGCATAGAGGGAACTGAAGTTAACGTACACCTCGCATGGCGTTCGACTTTATACGTGACCAACTTTCCCGAGAAATCAGATGATTCCGCCATTCGCGATCTATTTGGACAGGTTCGTCTTCCTGGTTTACCATTGCCTCACTAATCTTGTTGTTAGTACGGTCTCGTATTCGATGTGCGGTGGCCGAGCAAGAAGTTCAAGGCGACACGCCGATTCTGCTATGTGCAATTCACGTCACCAGTAAGTCTGCCACAGACATGACATTGTGTATTCGACTACTGACTCGATACGCAGGCTTCAGCGGAGAGAGCACTTGAGCTACATGGCCGTGAGCTCGAGCCCGAACGGTCGCTTAGCGTCTACATCTCAAACCCAGAGCGGAAGAAAGAGCGCACTGACGCTGATGCGGATGAGCGAGAGGTGTATGTTGCAGGTCTTAGTAAATTCACCAATACGGAAGACCTCCAGGGGGTATTTTCGAGGGTGAGTCCCCCATTTCCATTTAGCTGCTGGCACTGATCCAAGTGCATTTAGTATGGACCTATCAAGGAAATTCGTCTGGCAGAAGACAAGAATGGTCAACCAAAAGGTTTCGCATTTGTCGAATTCGAAAATGAGGTGCAATTTGCATATTGGGTGTTCTTGCACGAGGATCTAACCGTATTCAGGCCGATGCCCGAGCCGCTCTTTCCGCAAACAACTATGAGCTTAAGAAGCGACGAATAGCGGTGACCATTGCAGATACGCGCGTACGGTCAAAAAACCGGTAGGCTTCTGTTTGAAGAATACGAAGGGGATTTGATTATTGGTACCAAACAGCGAAGGATGGGCAGAAAGTGGACTTGGTCGACGTGCAGAAGCCCGGAATCGCTCTGTCCGTATTCGCAACTTGCCCTCAGATACGCAGGAAGGGCTTCTGCACCAAGCACTCGAGAAATACGCAACGGTGAAACGTGCGGAGTTTTTCGCCGACATTGGTGAAGCAGTGGTCGAGCTGGCTAACGCCGCAGTAAGACTTGGCTAACATGGTTTTGGACGCGTGCACAGACTGACGAACACGATTAGGAAGCGGGCAAGCTGCTGTTGCGGCCGATCGTTTTCAATGGTATCAATTTGGAGATATCCGAGGAAGGTTCGACTCGACCCCAGCCAACGACGGCTCCGACAAGTGCGGGAGGATTGTTCGTGCCTCGCACAGCATCGTCGAGACCCAGAGCGGGCTTGGGACGTGCACGCAAGCCCGGCATTGGTGCCCCGAAAGCTCAGGTTAGGCCCGCCAATGACACGCAAGAGACAGCGAAAGTTGGAGGAAAAGGACAGGATGATTTCAGGAAGATGTTGGGTTGACGGATCTGGTTGCAATCCCTGTATCTGGATCGATGCCACAAAACCTTTGCTGCTTTGCCATCCCACTGGAGCCTGTACATAGCCCCAGTAACACCGCTCCGAATTTGGAAGTCGGTGTCATGCACGTGCCCTCTCGGGCATGGTCCGTGCGTGAATTGCCAAACGTATATATACCCGTGCTCGACAACCAGAATCTTTACCACTCTGGCCTTTTGGCTTAGATCAAGTGTAGTATCTGTTCTTAATAGTTTAACCACTATTATGAGGGCACCGCCCTCATTTTCTGGTTATCAAATTTTTGCCGCCCTTGTCCCCCGCGAGCTCTGCTTGCAACTCCGGGGGCGCGATGACCCTGCCACTGCACCACCGGCTTGTGTCGTCGGGGGATCCCCTTTGCTTTTGTCTTCTCTTTGCTGTCTTTCCATTTGGTGTCATTGGGCACTAACCGGGATTCAGCAAACAGATTGCACTGGCCTCTGGGTTTTCCTGGGATTTGGGCACGGAAAGCCGTTGTACGGCCGACCATACCCCGCCTTAGTCTGCTCTACTCAGGCAGGACCCGCTGAGCTTTTGTCCAGGATTGGTTCGTGTTTCTACTCATCATTCCCCTCGTCCCATATGTCGTTAGACCGCCCGTACATATGCATGGTCACTTCTCATGAAATTTGCTTACAAAATTTATAGTCGTCTGTCTTCCTCTCGCGCGCAGATCAACATCGAAAGACCTAAGTTAGTAATGTGGTTGCAGTAAGTTTTGTAGTGTCTAGTATATTTGGCGATCTCTGACAAGAATGCCCCAAACATGTTTCACCTTGCTTTCCTATGACCGCCGGTTACGAGAAGCTCGAACGGTTGATCCTTACCATCCTATCCAGACAGATCCCCCCCTCGCCACACCAGAATCCTCTCGGGTTCTACTTGCTCCCACTCACACGCTTCGGTGGTCGTAGGTCAGCTCCCTCGATCATGTCAGCCAGCGTCTCAGTCCTCGCGGTCCTGGAGCATGCGGCACTCACCTCTACTGGTTCTTCTCCCGTTGTATCCCCCCCTCGGCATCATGCATCCCAGGATACTGCGGTGATAGTTGACGAGTTGGTCAGGTATAAAGGGTTGAAACGCAGAGAGGTCTTACCGTCTTCCTCATTGCCTGCTTTTCCTCTTTCTGACCTTTGATAAGTACTTGCACCATGGGATCGATGTTTGCTCCAGTACCGAAGCCAGCTTCACGACTTGCCCGATACCGCGCCTTGTCACCGCATGCTTCAATTCATGTTTCCCCTCTTCAGCTGGGCGGTATGGGGATCGGGGACAAATGGGAGCAATTCGGCCTTGGGAGCACGAACAAGGAATCTTCCTTCAAATTGCTAGATGCGTTTTACGAAGCGGGCGGCAACTTTATCGATACCGCCAATAGCTAGTGCGTGTTGGTGGTGATCGGCCTTCGTCGCTCGTCGTGACTGCTTTGTTTGCAGCCAAGACCAGAGCTCGGAAGAGTTCATTGGCGAGTGGGCCGAACAGCGCGGCATCAGGGATCAACTCGTCATCGCAACCAAGGTCAGCAATCTTACCTCGTCAGTTCAGGCCGTGCGGTACTTACTCCACTGCAAAAGTACACCGCGAATTATGTGCGCGGGAACGACCAGTTCCGACAAAAGGTGTTGTACACGGGCAACAACATGAAATCGATGCATATCAGCCTCGAGGCAAGCTTGAAAAAACTCAGGACGTCGTATGTCGATATTTTCTACGTCCACTGGTGGGACTGGGTGACTTCGATCGAGGAAGTGATGAATGGCCTCCACGCGCTTGTTCAACAAGGAAAGGTGCTTTATTTGGTACGTGTTGAGCCACCCTGACGTTTCAGATCTCTCACTTCGTCACAACTTTCTAGGGCGTTTCTGATACCCCCGCATGGGTGGTGTCTCAAGCAAACCAGTATGCCCGTAACCATGGCAAAACGCCGTTCGTAATCTATCAAGGTCTCTGGAACGTCATGGATCGCTCTATTGAGCGGGATATTGTCCCAATGTGCAAGGCTCACGGTATGTCCTGATTTCAAAATAATATGGTATGATTGTTTAGGGTGCTACGTAGGGATGGCCTTGGCTGCCTGGAATGTGCTGGCAGGAGGCAAACTCCGCAGCGACGAGGAAGAAGAGCGACGTGCCCAATCAGGCGAAGTAGGCCGTGGGATCCCAGGTTATGAATGGAGGCGGAACGAAAAAGAAAGAACCATGACCATGGCATTGGCCAAGGTTGCCAAAGAAATTGGTGCCAAGCACGTCACCGCGGTAGCGATCGCATATGTCATGCAGAAGGCGCCATATGTGTTCCCGCTCATCGGCGCCCGCAAGGTGGAACAGTTGGTGGCCAACATGGAAGCACTCGAGATCGTTCTCTCTTCCGAACATATCAAGTATCTTGAGAGCATTGTTCCCTTTGAGCATGGCTTCCCATTCGGACTGATCGTTAGTCTTCTTACCCGTATCAGGTTTGGTCAACCCTGTCTAAACCTTTTTGTTTCCTACAGGGCGATGGTAGTGAATACAATTTCTTGATGCAGAATGCAGCCTACATGGAGAAGCACCCCGGGCCTCGTGCAATTGTGCCCGACAATTCCTGAACTAGAAGGCGAGATTGTTGGAAGGCACCGGAGTGCCGTTGTACAGGACCTTCGTAATTCGTACCATTACGCCAGTCAAACTGTTTGAACACGGGCAGAACGCCACTGAGCAGACTTTGTCTTCACAGCCAATAGTGACGATGTTCGCGCTATCTTGTCAAAAGTCAGCATTGTAACTTCACCCACCTACATAAAACGCTAGTGCGCTCCTGCGGATATCAGAATTAATTGGGCGTGTCGACACGATCTGAACGGCTGAAAGAGGCAGGCGTTGGAACTTTCCATTTCCGTGGGCATGACATTTCCGGTCGGTCGAATATTTAGCACTGCCACTCCCGCACTGCCACTCCGATGCCACCTCGCCGACCGACCTGCGTCGTATGCAAAGATCAAGCGTCCAAATACACTTGCGCGTCGTGCAGAGTCGAATAGTAAGCCCACCAAAATCCCAAATCTCGCCCGCTAAACCCGAATTCGAAAGTTGCTCCGTCGCGTGCTACAAGCAGCACAAAGGTCTGTCCATCGCCGACCGCGTCGAGTCGTCTTGATCTCCATCGTCCCCGCGCAATATTATAGGGAAGTGCTCTCCCGGTTCCACGGAAATCCCCGGTGCTAGTACTGCTGGTAGCGTGCTACTCGTCCAGGGTACCATCCCGCCTCGCTCGCATCCGCCTCACTTTGACGCTCACAAACACACTCCCTAGCCCCTCCCGAGCCCGGACCCGCCAACCTCGACCCAGCGCACCCTCCAGAACCTCAACCCCTCCAGGACCCAGCCTCCCTCCGCCCACTCACCGCCCTCAAATGGCCGTACGTCCCCGACACCTCGGCCTACCCCGACCCACTCACGCGAGACGACCCCAAACCGCTTCAGCTGCACCAGTACGAATCTATCGGTACGTGTCCCGTCGCGCGCTTGTCTGCTACTGACGCTACTACTGAAACCGACACTGACACTCCCACTCATACGCGGATATGGGTACTACCCCGCGCGCACAGCCACCTCCCCAACGATCCGCACGCTCCTCGCCACCCCCCGTCTCCGCACGCTTCTCACCTCCATCGACGCCCTGCGCGGCCCAGAACGCGAAGAGGCGCTACAGTGCGCACTTGGCGTCGACAGTCGTCTCCTCAAGAACCATGACGCAGGCACGCGGACGGCGGTGGCGTTGGACGAGGATACGAGGGCGTTTAGGGCGTTCGCAGAGGCGGTCGAAAAAGCTGTGAGAGGTGCAAGGGAGGACGTGTTGGGTTTGGATTGGGATTGAGTGTGGGCTAGTCGGTCCAAGTCGTTGGCTCGACGTTGGCATCGCATCGCCCGAGCCAGCGCATCGATTAATACCTCATCCGGCATCGAA
Organism: Xerocomellus dryophilus; assembly: GCA_038089495.1. NCBI lineage: Eukaryota > Fungi > Basidiomycota > Agaricomycetes > Boletales > Boletaceae > Xerocomellus > Xerocomellus dryophilus. The sequence goes on from JBBPKY010000291.1 coordinate 22,988, forward strand.
CGTCGATCCCGAAGACAGCGTTGGCATCAGCGTAGACGATCCGTACGCATTGGTCTACTTGATCCCCAAAAACAACCACCCACACTTAGCCCCCCCACCACTCGGAACGATCCATCTCCGCCTTCTTCCCGCTCTTGATCGTCGACTCATGCGCGCGTCATCCGGCACGGATCATCACGGTGGTGCGGGCCGGAGGGACGTAGAGCGTGACGGCTTGCGCGTCCAATTTGGCTTGTGTTCGGTCTCCGACCCAAGATAGAACGTCCTTTTCGTTGCGTACGCAGTCTGCGTGACATGGATACTGGCTACAAGGATCTGACCTGTACATGTCTAACGCGCTCGGCCCAGCGTGTCGCAGCCTAGAATCCGTTGCCAAACCTCGGGTATACCCTCTTCTTCACACCCTACTTGCATCCCAGTGTCTCTCAGCACATAGTACTCTCGCCCTGGGGTCTGCACAACGGCTACCGCACCATGCAACGCTTCACCCTTTGAAGTCGTGAAATGGACGCTCTCAACGTGGTGGTGACTGCACAGATCAGCGTTACAAGTGTATAACAAGTTGAATGTCGCGTACGCTGGGAGGTACATGTTCACCATATTCACGGACCGTCCCGCGATCCTCGGGCCAAGGGCATCATTGCCTGGCAAACCGGCAAACTCTTGAGCCATTGCACTCGTGGACATCCATTGCCCGCTTATGCTGACGAACGACGCTTGGTGAGAGAAGTCTTCGACCAGTGAAATTGGCATATACCCATTTGCCACGACACTGGCCAAAATATACCTCTCAGCCACGCTTCTCTTGGCGATACTGTCTGCATCCTGGCTTTGAACGCGGCGTAACCATGCTTTGCTGATTCCCCGATGGTAGTCCTCGGTGTTTGACCATTTCACGCACTCCAGGAGCGAGCATGGTCCCGTATCCGGTGGCGCTCGCGACCGCTGAGAAATCCACACCGTCCAATCGGCACGTAGACAATACCCAAGCGTGTTCTCCCCTTGCGACGAGGGGGGTTGGCCAATGACTTCACACGTCGCTTCAAGTACATAATAACTGCAAGTCTCGCCGGTGTCGTGGTCCCGTGCAATGACTTGCCAGATTTCACCTTTGACGACCTCCCGAACGTCTCGGATGATGCATCTGGACCACGTTGATGCATTGTGGCCGTACGCACCGACCGATATGGCGAACCACATCCGGGTTAGAACAAATCTGGTACAGCATTCAGATAGGATTCGTATTGGCGTTTCTGAACCCTATCTCGTGACGAACCGAATAGCAACATCGACTTGTTTTTCGTCATCGGGGCTGGTCCAAAGATGCTTGGACAACGGATCGTATCCTATCGAGTGGGTATATTGGCCAAGGAATGACCGCTTGAATGCGTGACGTCGTTCAGAGACTTCGGCCGTGCGGAGTCGAAGATACGGCCACAAGTTCGTCATATTTCTTGGATGCTGCTCGAGAATAACATCCAATCGACGGCCAGCGTAGTTCCTCGATAAAATTTGGGTAGCGGAGAGGTAAACTATCGTGAACGGGGCATTCCGACATGACACAAGGATTAGCTCAGAAGGATAATCCTACCTGCATACCGGAACGTTCTGGATACGAGCGTGCATGTTTGCCTGTCTGCCGGGGAAAGGGAGCTTAGTATGATTGCCCACCGGTACACCCACTTTCGTTCAGATGCCTTTGGAGGGAAGGAAATATGAGAAAGAACGGGAAGAGGCACTGCATGAAAGTTAGAAACGAGGGTAAAGTCAACTGCTCTTGGTACGACGGAGACGGCCGGTGCTCGCGAGGGCTCCCTATTTGCTTGGTCGGGTCCTGCAGGTTTGGGTCCAGAAACCACTAACGCCTTGAACCGCCCGGGGCCACCAGTGATCCGACCAGGTACGGCAGAGCGTTTGTTCGTGTCGGAGGGCCGCTTTGCGAGAGTCAAGGCACTGCCGTGGAACAAACTTTTAGGTTGCGCGGGCAACTCAGGGACTTTGAATGCTGAAGAATCGACAGGCAACCTTTTCTGGAACGTGGGGGTCTTCGGAACTGGAGGTTCATGGCCTACATTGGTCGCGGACTTGAGGGATGTCTTGATTCGTTTTGGGGGGGCAGGGATGTCTATATGCGCAAGCCTTTTCGCGCTAGAGGTTTTCTGGGTGCTTGTAGTGCTTATAACGGTGCGGTTCTGCGACGGTTTGGGTCCTTCGGTGGGTAAGGGAGCCTTTGCGGTAGATGTCTCCGTCGATTCGGTGTTCCCCGCGGTCGAGAGCTGAACAGGCTGGTGGACTACTTTGGGGACAATCCCTTCACGGCAGGCGGTGGAGGACTCGGTGTGTGCAGGGGGCGTTGCGGGGATCCGGATGTCATCTGCAGTTGTGATGGATGGCACTGCAGTCGCACTTCGGCTGGTCGTTTTAGGTGGAGCGGCGACCTCTGCAAGCCTCTGCAAGAGCGCGGCCTTGGTTAGCTTTGAATAGCCAGTAATCCGTCGCTCTTTGCACAATGCTTTGAGCTGAGGAACGGTAAGCTTGCTGAGGTCTGACGGAACGGGAGGACCGTTCGAGGCCATAGTGATGGAGTCTGATCAACGTGCTTCCACCCAAAAGGGCATGTTTACTAGGTTTGGTTCTGTCGTGGGACGATTGATGCGCGAGGTGACCTAGAATCAGACGGATAGAGCCCTTGTGAGGGCCGGGGACGACGACTTATTATTTGTTCCCCTTTGTACAGGCCGACCTATATACCAGAATGCTATTGCAAATGCCCGTCTCAGATGTATAATCCGAGCCTTGTATATGCCGCCCGAGGCCGAGCTTGGATTGCTCGTGTTTGCGCTAATGAACGGGCGCCGCACTCCAACAGGTTCTACATCTACAATGTACATACGTTCAGGCCTTGTGCTCTCGGACCCAGTTTTGAACCGTAAAACAACCAATCAATTCGTTGACATTTAGTCCATTGTCTCCAAGCTTCCTAGCATTTGGCTTTCGTCGTTTCCGTCCTTCAGTCGGAATTTCCTTCCACAATGGATCATTTGCGTGCCTCGCGAGGATCCAGTCAGGGGCCAGGGGGGCCCGTCGCTTCTCCTGGACAAAGTATTTGTGACGAGTAATACAAAGCGTACGATGAACTATCACCTTCTCAGCGGCCACTCGTCGCTGCTGTTCCCTCAGCTCCTCGGCCATCGAAGGGAGGATGCGGATAATACGACGCTCCACTGGAGGGCCGTACAAGTCATCCGGATCGTCGTCCACCTCGTTGGAGGCGTCTTGGTTAACTCGGGGTTGGATTGCCGCTCCATCAGCTGGCCTCGCCTCCCGTTCACGTTCATTGGCGGGACTCGCAGCACGCTCGTAGAGTGTTGCTCCCACGACAGGCTCGGGCCTGATTGCCTGGTCGTCTGGTATGGGTACTTGCGATGCTCGCGAAGTAGCACGCGAAGTAGGTTCGGAAAAAGCGGGAGGGTCGACATTCATCTCGACATCGTCTTCGGTGGATGTTGCGGAGTCTGAGACAGTATCCACGAACTTTCGTGCAGCCTTGACCTGATGGGAATGCGTCGGGAAAGAGGGCCTTTGGGGAGATTTCTTCCTCTCTTGCGGAGTAAACTTGGTAGGAGTAGCGTCTGCCATTTGCACATCCGCGTCCGAGTCTCTAGGGTGCGTTGGGCCCGGCTGTGGTTGGACATGGGATTGGTTCGCCGCAGACTGTTTTGTTCTCTTAGTACTCAGGGTGCGCTTTACCGGAACTGCCTCTTGTCGACCCCTCATCATGTTTCGTTCTCGGTTGTCCACAAGTCGCGCATCGAGCGCAGTACCCTGCGAAATACTCAGGAGACGCGTCCGGGACTCGAAAGTGTGAATCAGCACACACCGATTCCTGTTTGACACAAACGTCTGCTGAAGAAGCGACCCTGGCTTTGGACGCAGTGTCTGTGATCAAGCTCTTGCTGTCCTCACGCGTATCAGACGACGCCGTGGGTTCGCGACTGGACATCGCGCTCGGGGTTCCAGATGCACCCTTCTTGCACCGTCTGCACATCCAAGTACTAAGATCGTTGTCCGTGTCCCCCGCATTCGTGGCGCGTAACAGTCGAATGAGTTGATCATCTTCGACGGGAGGCATATGGCACCCTGCGCGATACGTCGATCAGCCGATCTGTGGTGTTATGGCGACATACTGTGGTGCCAGGTCTTGCTACAACCCCGACAAGTCAACAGAAATGCGTCCGGACGGCTGTGTGTCCCGCTGCACCGTTGACAGGATAACATGTGTAAGATGGGGTTAGGGTTAGCAGCAGCAGTGGCGCCGAATCTGTCTCGAACATCCTAATAAACCATGGCGGACTCGGATGAGCGTATCCAAGTGGCCAGCGCCTTCGTGCTACAATCACCACCCGGTGAGATCAACGACGTCCTCAACGGTTCGCGTTCACATGCGCCTTTGATTTTGCTACGTTTACTTACGAGACACGCTCGGATCACGCGTAGATGTGCGTGTCATTGTCAACGACGACGATATCCTCGAAGATGGCCTCCTTCCCGCTCTCCGGGACTACAATCTCGCGCAGTTCATCCTGGTAGATGTGCCAGATGCAGACCACCAGGTAGAACCCCATGCACATCCTTTCATCGGGCCCCCGCGCATCATCTCCTCTTTCAGACCATCGTCAGTGACGTGGCGCGGTTACAAGACAGTGGCGAAGAGGAAGAGCGCTTCTTGGATCCACGTTCCAAGACGTCTTTCAGATTCGATCACCTGAGGCTGGCAAGTATACTCGATTCGCACCGCGAGCGTGCTCGATACTCAACCGCTGGATGATCTCGCCAGGAAGCATCTGATCCTCGCCCAGAGGAATCCGAACCAGCGGCCGAACCTCTCCGGTAAGCACTTTGAAATGCTGTCCCAAGAACGATTCAAGAACGAGCCTAGTGCTGCCCTCGAGTCCGCTGCGCTCTCCTACCTCGCTGCGCACTACATCGACGGCGTAGCTGCCATCTTTGCATCCCAGCCACCCAGCCACTTTACAGTGCAAATCGTTTCCAATAAATACAACCCGGCCAACTTTTGGTTTGTGATCCGCCTCGACGAGTCGCTTTCCGTCGGCTCATCGTGGAGGGCAGGTCAGGCAGATGGCGTTCTCAATACCAGATCGACTTTGCGGAATCAAAGACGATCGAGGGGAAAATCCTCGTCAATGTCCACTACTATGAACAGGGAAACGTAGGAGCCACTTCGATCGCCCAGCGAATATGCTCAAGCTAATTCATGCATAGGTCCAGCTGGAAACATCGCACGACCTCTCGATACCGATACCGCCTGCAATTGTTAATGCATCCCCGAACGCAGCGGCAAACAAGATATTCGCACTGATCGAGGCAGAAGAGACACGGTTACAAACGTCACTGAACGAATCTTACCACGAAATGAGCGAAAAGGCGTTCAAGGGCCTCAGACGTGCGCTTCCGCTGACCAGACAGAAGATCGACTGGGATAAAGTAAGTTTGTTCCATACGTGGTGGGGACTTTTCACTTAATGTCTTCAAGGTGACGGGATACAAGCTTGGCGCGGAGCTCACGGCAAGCAAAGGCGCCTTTGCTCTTGCATCGTGACGGTGTGCTTTCATTCTGATCTAATTTGTTTGTCAA
>JBBPKY010000292.1:0-28620 GCA_038089495.1 Xerocomellus dryophilus
ACTAGTGTGAGAGAACTAGTTAGAGGAGATACGCTGTCCATGAATAGCGAGAAAGAAGTAGAGATATACCTCTCCCGGTAGGAATGCAACAGAACGGTGTGAGGTGTTTACAGAAGGATGAGAGAGACGTTAGTCCCATCCAAAAGATGTAAACAATGAGTCCAGCGGAAGGAGAACATACCTGGGCCGGCAACGGCACGACACAGAAAAGAGAAGAGAAATACACGCGTGTATAGGAGGAGAATCGTAACACTTACTTTCTCTTGATTGAGCCCTTGCATCATTTTCATCATTTTGCCTGGGACCACAATGTTCAATGGTGCCTGACGGCTCTTGGTGCTGATAAACTGGACTTTTGTTTTTCAATAATTCAAACTCTTGTTGGCTACCAGGCATTCAATGAAGGACTGTCCAAACTGAAGCAAGTTGCCGGCTGTTATGATTCTACTTCTCCATATGTGCATATTCCTCTTTTCCTTGCTCTGTCGTGCCATTGCTGGCCTAGGTATGTTTTCCCTCCGCTGGACTCATTGTCTCCATCTCCTAGATGGGACTAACATTTCTCTTGTCCTCCTGTAAATGCCTCACACTGTTCCACTCTAGTCCTACCGGGAGGGGTATATGTACCTATTTTGCTCTTTGTCTATGGGCAGCATATCCCCTCTAACTAGCTCTCTTGCGCTAGTTATGTCTTTCCGATTACTCATCACGTTCTATTGTATTCCAGAGGGTTCTTTGCTTACACGTCGTTTTGATCTCTTTCTATGGTGTTCCATGCTTACACGTCCTCTGGTATATATACCTTTGCTGCCATGTAACTTACTCTCCATTCTTGATCTACGCAATACAAGCATACTTATCTGGAATCCTTAAGCCGTTTGCTTAAGTCCTCATCTGCGAACATTGCCTCAGTCTTGACAATGTTGTGTCTCTCCGTGAGTATCTCTGTCGAGACATTTATTAGAACACTCGACCTCCAGTTGGTACGCCTCACGTAACAAAAGATCGAGAATCTCCCCCCCGTCCCTCCTATTCAAGGAGAAGGACCGACCACCCTTTGAACCATAGCATCCCATCGAGCACTGAGAAGAGCCTACAGACTTCCCCCACCCTCTGACGATGAAGAAGACCATGCCTCGCCCCCTAGTACCCCTGGACCTCGAAAACAAAGAAACCCCCACATCCCCCCTGTACCCTTGCATCCCATGCCCAGTGCCATCCCTGTTCCACAGAACCCAGTACCAACCCACCCAGCGAACCCAACACCGTCGACCCCCATGTCTACCCAGTCCACTGAACTTAAAGCGGCCCTCCCCACTGACTTCTCTGGAGAACCTAAGGACGCCATGCGCTGGATCAAGGCCATGAGAGCCTATTTCAAATTTAACCCCACCCTGTATGGCACCGATGAATGGCAAGTCACTGTCACCCTGCATAAAATGAGTAAAGGACAAGGTGTCAAGTTTTCTGAAAACTGGCTTGACATCCTCAACAACTCCTCTATCAACGCCAAAGAGAAAACTTTCGACAAGTTCGTCGAAAACTTCACCTCCACCTTCTGCCCCTTCAACCTTAAGGCAACCTCACGACACGAACTCTCCAACCTAGTACAAAAAACTGTCAAACGCCCTGATGGAATCACAGATGACGGTTTCCAGCATTACATCACCAAATTCCAGAACCTAGCTGCCAAAGCTGGAATCACCGATGACAACATCCTCATCGATCAGTTTTCGCTGGAACTAGACCAGCAACTCACCACCATGATACTGTCCATGTCCTCTATCCCTACAACCATCACCGAATGGATCAAACAAGCGAAAACCTTCCATGCCCAGAAAATGAGAATCCTAGCCTTCAGAAATGAAAGATCCCCCGCAGCCCTTCGTAACCCCCGCCCTGCTTGAGACCCCTACGCCATGGACGTAGACACCATAAACCTAACCAAGCTCACTCCCACCGAACGTGCCAAATGCATCAAAGAAGGATGATGATTTCAATGCCACAAAGTTGGACACAATGCTACTCAATGTAACTCCCCTTGGAACCCCCCTCAGAAGTTCTCCCCCCGTCCCCAAACTGTCTATTCAGCCATAACCCAGAACTCCACGACGTCCTCTGATACCTACACCACAACTTTCACCCCCTCCACTATAGACACCTTCGTCAACTCCCTGAAAACCCAGGGTTTGAACGAAGGGGAAATACTCCAAGTCCTCCAGATGTGCTTCGAAGAACCTAAGGAGGAAGTTTCCGTTGTCTCCACCACGGATTTTTAAAACGAGAAGCCACTGTAAAACACTAAAGGTGACTGTGTGGGTAAGTCAACCTAGATGGTGTAGGGGATCTGTAGGTGCAATATGCTCGTCCCCAAAGAGGGTCAGAGTCGGTAAGTGAAGTCCCAGGTCGAGGGAAGCAAGGGAAAGGGTTATACTGATGGTCTGATGCTAGTCCGGACTGCGGGAAAGTAGAGCAGATGAAGTCCGGATGGTCAGGAGTGTCGGGGAGAAGTGGAGGAGTGGTCAACGAGTTCCGTGGTGAACTCGGACGTGTGGAAAGTTGATAGATGGTCGGTAGAAGGGTTGGGAGTAACTCAAAAGGTCGAAAGATGCATTCAAAATGCTAGGTACAAACTTTTTATAGTCCGGGAATTGCCCAGGACTGTGTAGCTATGATGTATAAGGTTCAGTGAACTCTAAAAATGAATCTGAAACGATAAAAAACAACAGGAATGTCAAAATGGGTGATTCTAGAGGAGGTACCGTTAGTCCGACCGGACTAATGCAAGTCCGGACCTCCGGACTCCAGACTATAGGTGAATGGGCTCGGAGTGGACCGGTCTAACTTGGACATACAGTCCGGAGTAGTTCGGAAAGGTTTGGAAAGGCTCAATACGAACCTAGAGCCAGAACGTGCTCTACACCACCTCGATTTCGCCTTCTCGTATCTCCCCCCATGTACTAGTAGCTTCCGCAAATAAAAGAACCCTGTGTTTCCCTGTCAAGCTACTTGTTGGAGGACAAACCATCGAAACCACCGCTCTTGTAGATTCCAGTGCAACTGGAAACTTCATCGACATAGGCCTATTATCCCTCACCAATTTTCCCCTGAAGAGACTCTCTGAACCCATCAAAGCATTCAATGTCAATGGAACCACTAATCAACGAGGAACCATTATGTGGAAAGTCCAGACCCGACTTGCCCTTCCCCAAGCACCCAACACCCTAGAACTCATGATCCTAGGCCTTGGACGAAAGCAGATAATCCTTGGAATGCCGTGGTTACGATCCAAAAACCCTCACATTGACTGGAAAAGAAACACCCTAACCTTCACCAACCCTACCCCCCTGAATAACGACGATCTCTCCCCCCAAAGGTATCTGCTCTGCTGGTTAGGAATGGACGTCGATATGGAGCTTGGACAGCTCCACTCCCAAAGATATTCACCGGAGGACGCTGCATCTCTTAGTGAGTACCTCCCCCCGGTGGAACCATACTGCAAACACCTCAACAAGATCACCATCGCTATCCAACTGGCACAAGAGGCCAAGGTCTTGAAAACCCTCCTCCCCGAATGGTGCAAAGACTTCAAAGACATGTTTTCTGAATGAACCCATGACCTCCTTCCTCCCCATCACCTGTATGATCACACCATTGAACTCAAGGAGTCCTTTGTCCTGAAAATTGCCAAAGTATACCCCCTCAATCCTAAGGAACAGGAAACATGTAAAGCGTTCATTGACAAACATCTCAAGACCGGGCAGATTGTACCTTCGAAATCCCCCCAGGCAGCACCCTTCTTTTTTGTACTCAAAAAGGATGGATCCCTACGTCCCTGCCAAGACTATCAACACCTGAATGCCCATACTGTCCGGAACGCTTATCCTCTTTCCCTAATCCTGGAACTAATTGATGATATGAAAGACTCCACCCTGTTTACCAAGTTTGACGTACGATGGGGATATAACAACATTCGCATCTGCGAAGAAGACCAATGGAAAGCCGCCTTTATCACTCCCTTTGGTCTCTTTGAACCCACTGTCATGTTCTTTGGGTTCTGCAGCGCTCCCTCCACTTTCCAATTGTTCATGAACCATATCTTTGCTGACATGATCACGGAACGGTGGCTCAAAATCTATATGGACGACCTGGGCATTCACACTCAGAGTGATCTAACCCTCCACCATGAACACACCCTCCATGTCCTGCATCGACTATGCGACCACGGACTGTCACTCAAGTTATCCAAATGCACCTTCGACATGCCAAGGATGGAATACCTGGGCATGATCATCGGCCAAGGAAAGGTCGAAATGGACCCCAGTAAGCTCTCCGCCATCCATGAGTGGAAATCCCCAACCTCGGTAAAAGGAATCCAGTCCTTTCTTGGGTTTGCAAACTTCTATCGCAAATTCATCCCCAACTTCTCCCATGTCATCACTCCCCTCAATCGTCTAACCAAGAAGGACCAGCCTTGGTTATGGATGAATCTTCAGCAATGCGCCTTTGAGAACCTCAAAAAGGCCTTCGCGTCGGGACCGGTACTCTCCATTCCTGCCATCTCCTGCCCCTTCTCCATTATGACCAACGCCTCCCTCCTCGCTGCAGGAGCCATTCTCCTTCAATCAGATACCAATGGTGATCTCCATCCCTGTGCTTATTATTCCTGCACCTTCGCACCAGCGAAACGAAACTATGACATCTATGATAGAGAACTCCTAGCTGTCATCCTAGCCCTCACTGAATGGTGTCAATACATCCAGGGAACTTCCCATCCAGTCACTGTTATTACCAATCATAAAAACCTCTCCTATATCAAAGACCCTCACAAGCCATCTCGCCACCAAGCCCGCTGGTCTTTATTCCTCCAAGACTTCGATATCGTTTGGAAAGTACTACCGGGCACTAAACTAACCCCTGCTGACGCTCTATCTCGTCGAGATAATGTGGACACTTCCTCTAATAATACCAATGTGTCCATCGTCCCTGAGCCCGCTATTATCAATGCCCTTGACATCTCCCTTGCTCGTCACATTAAGAACTCCTCCTTCTCGGACCCCCTTGTCCTTCGCGCACTTCAAGCTCTCGACGAAGGCCCCCCCCTTTTCCCTTGCTCATCTCTCATGGATTGGTCATTCAACAATGGACATTTGTTCTACAAGGGTTGGCTCTACGTTCCTCCCCCTGCATGCTCCGCTCTACTCCAGTTTATTCACTTCTCCCCAACTACCGGTCATCTTGGTCACTTCCACACCAAAGCTGTCCTTGAACACAACTTCTGGTGGCCAGGCCTTTCCACCTTCGTCAACAGCTTTATTTCTGGCTGTGCTACCTGTCAACAGAACAAGGTTATCACTCACCCCACTTCTCCCCCCTTGGCTCCCATATGCTCCACCTCCACCCTCCCATTCAAACAGATCTCCGTCGACCTTATCACCGACCTTCCTCTTTCCACTGGCTTTGACTCCTTAATGGTCGTGGTCGACCACATTACGAAGGGGATAATTCTCTGTCCTTGCACCAAAACAATCGATGCCAAGGGTGTCGCCCAGCTCTTTTTCGACCAAGTATTCAAGCGATTTGGTCTCCATGACACTCTCATCTCTGATTGAGGTCCACAGTTTGCCTCCGCCCTCGCAAGGGAACTCACCCGCATCCTCCAATATGACATCCGCCTCTCCACTGCTTATCACCCACAGTCAGACAGACAAACTGAACAGACCAATCAAGAGATAGAAACGTACCTTTGTATCTTCTGTGCCAACAACCCCCACAAATGGTCCCAACACTTGACTGCTGCCGAATTCCAACATAACTCTGTCCCTCACAGCTCTACCAAGGTCTCACCATTCTCCCTCCTTCTTGGATATGAACCACGTGCCTATCCTCCTTTGGGTAAAACATTTATTCCAGCCCTAGAAAGTCATTTATCTTCCCTCGATCTCATGAGAAAGGAAGCCCTGGCTGCACACAAAACCACCCATCAGATCATGACGGAACACTCTTCTAAGCAGTTTTCTTCCTGGAAAGTCAGAGATAAGGTTTGGCTTGAAGCCATTAATCTCCACATCCCCTATCTGTCCAGAAAACTACCCCCCAAATGCCACGGACCTTTTGAAATCAGCCAGGTATTGTCTTCCCTCACCTACTGACTTCGCCTCCCCTCCACATGGAAAATCCACAATATGTTCCACACCTCTCTCTTGACTTCTTATCGACAAACCAACGCACATGGCCCCTCCTTCTCCCATCCTCCCCCTGATGTTATTGAAGCCGAAGAAGAGTATGAAGTCGGCCATATTGTCTCCCATAAAGGCCCTCCGGGATGCCGCCGGTACCTGACCGCATGGAAGGGTTACCCCTCTTCGGAAAACACCTGGAAACCCAAGAGTAATCTCCGCCATGCCCCCTGGATTCTTTCGGACTATAAGAAAAGTCGTGACATTCCCTAACACTTTCATCTTCTCTCCCTTTTCCCATCCTAGGACGAGGCATCTCTACATGAAGTACCCCCCTAGTGAATGTCCCTCAGTGTTATTTTTGACAATGATGTCGTTTTTATCTTCTTCCACCTCTTCTTCGTCTCTTTCTTCCTCGCCTTCGTCTTCCCCCTTGCATTTACGATGGGTCTCGCCTACCTTACTATCCATCTCCGCCGCCCATACACTCTACACCGCCATCTCCACCGCCCATACACTCTACACCGCCATCATCGCAAGCCCAGTCCTCCTTTGCGCCGTCGAGGACCTCCTCCTTTATGACGAAGACCTTATTTGCCAGGAACTTGTCCACCTTTTCCATGACACAACCTCCCTCCAACACTACCAAGCATTGTCTATCTCTCGCAACTTCGAAGACGACTTTGGAGTCCCATTCCATCTCCGCCTTTCTGGTCTTTCTGATTGTGTTCTCACCACCCTTCATCTTCACGGGTTTCATTCTTTCGTGGAACAGTTACCTTCCACCCTTCTTTACCCAACCTTCTGACGTATTTTTCTTTCCATGACCATGGAACAACGTGATCATTACCTCTCTCAGTCTGAACTCCTCCCCGGAAATTCCTATCCTCCCCTGCCAGTCCCTGCTCCCCCGTCGCCCTCTGCTACCTTGCTCTCTAGGATCTCCTCCCCAGCACCCTCTGATCTCTCCTCTTCTCTCACCACCGTGAACCCTGAACATGGGTTGGACAAAGACGCTGTTAACCGTAATCGCTCCTTTGTCATTCGCATCAGTAATAACTGACCCATTCTTTCTGCCCCTGAACGAGTCTTGTCTGTCCCCATCACCTGTCCCCCTGCCTCTGCGCTCACTGAATGCTTTCGGTGCCATGGTCGCAGTCACTACCAAGAGAATTGTCCCCACTATGTTTGCCCTCACTGTCACATCTCCGCCCCTGGACACCCCCAATCAGCTTGTCTCACTGTCCAATGTGACGTTTGTAGCAGATGGGGTCATTCTGCCCGCTTCTGTCCTATCCAGATCTGTTCTTGTTGTGATACAGGAGGTCACATCGCTGATGATTGCCCACTGGAGATTCTTTCCCCTGAGCAGGCCACCCATATCTTTGGGGTCCCTTCCAACTCTGGATAGGAGTGTTCCTAGGGGAATTTTGGTCAAACCAGGAGTTCAACTGTACAAAGGGGGTAATGTTATGATTCTACTTCTCCATACGCACCTATTCCTCTTTTCCTTCCTCCGTTGTGCCATTGCCAGCCCAGATATGTTTTCCCTCTGCTGGACTCATTGTCTCCATCTCCTAGATGGGACTAACATTTCTCTTGTCCTCCTGTAAATGCCTCACACTGTTCCACTCTAGTCCTACCAGGAGGGGTATACCTATTTTGCTCTTTGTCTATGGACAGCATATCTCCTCTAACTAGCTCTCTTGTGCTAGTTATGTCTTTCTGATTACTCATCACGTTCTATTGTATTCCAGAGGGTTCTTTGCTTACACGTCATTTTGATCTCTTTCTATGGTGTTCCATGCTTATGCGTCCTCTGGTATATATACCTTTGCTGCCATGTAACTTACTCTCCATTCTTGATCTACACAATATAAGTGTACTTATCTGGAACCCTTAAGCCGTTTGCTTAAGTCCTTGTCTGCGAACATTGCCTCGGTCTTGATGACATTGTGTTTCTCTGTGAGTACCTCTGTTGAGACATTTATTAGAACACTCAACCTCCAGTTGGTATGCCTCGCGTAACATCGGCCGTGATCATTGCACTATCCAGTGTTACATCATCGGTGTTGTTGCTGGTGGTGTCCCTCGAAACTTCCTCATCGCCATTTGCGCGCTTCTCGACTTCCGCTACCTCACCCAAGCACCCATGTTCACAATGGACTCCCTCGATCGTATTACCCAAGCTCTTCATGAATTCTGCGACCACAAATCTGCTATCATTCGCCAAGGTGCACGAAATAATTGGGGGATTCCCAAGCTGGAGCTCCTCCAGAGTGTCATCTTGGGGATCCGTGATTCTGGTGCACCAATGCAATGGTTGGCTGACGTGGCAGAGCATGCCCACATTGATGAAATCAAGGTGCCAGCCCATGCTGGCAACAATCAGAACTACTATAACCAGATCTCCTGCTATCTCAACCAGCTGGACAAGTGCTTTCGATTCGACTTGGCAACATACATCGAAGAACACCGCTCCCTAGTTCCTCTAGATGAAGTCGAGGACTGCAAAGAAGCTCATGAACCGGATGCTGAAAACTTCTCAATGTCCGCGTACATCACACTGACATGCCCTGTCATCAACTACTTCTCCATCTTGTCTGCCCTTCTTGAAAGATCTGACCCTGATGTTCCAAAGCCTCTCCGCATGTTCACAACCTCAACTACCGTGTTTCACCTTGCAACCAAGCCCTCGTTGCACCTTTTTCTTACTGAGGCCACTGACAAATATAATCTACCCAACCTCATCCCCACCATCTGTTCTTTTGTTGCACAGTGGAATGGTACCTCAGTGACCCCAGATGTGATCAAGCTTCAAGTATGGCACAACATGCGTGTACAGCAAAAGTATTATCACACCGAGGAGTTGGAACCTCCCCAGACACTTCGTGCCCATCCTCCATCAGCTTCCAACCCTTATGGCATGTACAACTCAGTCATAATCAGCCCTCAAGCTGATAGTGACTGGCCGAAGCGTGGACTCATCGGCCATTCTATCGTTCAACTGCAGCTGGTATTCTGACCTCTACATTGTGATTTCTTTGCAGCATATGTTCACCGCTTCAACATAGGAAGTGAGAGCACAGTCACTGGGATGCATCTTCTCAAGCAAGCAGTTAGGGCCAATGGAGAGCGTATCAGCAAGGTGATCCCCCTTACATCTATCTGTTCCCCCGCCCACCTTATCCCCAATTTCAGCGCTGAGGCACATTCACATCTGACTAGGTTGAGCAGTTACAAACTAAGCATGGAGTTCTGGCTCAACAAGTATTGGTCAAAGGAGTCATATTATGTATTATCTACCATCTAGATACCAACTATGGATAGCTGGCATATTACATAGTACCAAGAACCCCATGTGTTTTAGTCCAATAACCATCAATTTTGTTTGATCACATACATCACTAGCCACCTCTCAGACTTCCGTCTACCTCCATCATGCTAGAAAATCGTTCCAAGTCCAAGTCCACTGGCAGACAGAAAACTTGAGTGAGTAATCAGTATTACTAATACAAAACTAGCTGTGTAACCTTTTTTGACAGCAAATCAGCCTAAGACCACAGGCTACCCCATACAACTTGCTGATGGTGAGTTTCACTGTTGAAAGGACGACTTGAAGCAGAAAAACTTACCAAAGGTTGCAGTTGCCAACCATTCTCCAACCCTTCTGACGCAAAACAGACTGGTACCGTCCAACCATGGACTGGTTGCTCAAGAACGACACCCAACAGGCCACCGTATGGCTTACTTGGGTGGAAGACAGCATCACATTTCTGGTGCACATGTACCTGGAACACCTTTTACTTCCAGAGAACCAGACAATCAAGACATTGTTTCACACTTTACGTGCCAAAGGTCACTACAAAAATGGAAAATGGACAGAATACCCTGTGGTTCACCATGGCCAGAACTCAGATCGCAAGAATAAACTCGCAAAGTTCTTGAATGGTGTGCATGCCGCTACACATAGTGCATGTGGAATATCTTGTTTGTGAGTCTTTCGTTTTCTTCGTTAGTACCCAATGCCAGTCACAGTGGTTCAGTTACTAATTCACCTGTACATAGTGAATGGGATGCCAAATCCGCAACCAAACCCTTGGATGGTGCATATGCAGCAAGGAAATCCAATATTATATGTTACTTTCCAACTTCTGACAGCACCAGAAACCATACCTGGGAAAAAGTTGTAACATTCTGTGAGGTCAAGACCCAAGCTGACCCCAAGCAAGACAAAGAGTCATTTGTAGAAATCGCCGGCAAAATATCGTGTCTGTTTGGTGTGCAAGATGGCCGTTACTTCATCTCTTGTATTCACATTCTCGGGTCCTCCATCTATCTCATGACATTCCATTGCAGCAGATCAGTCTCGATATATCCTTTTGATATTAACTCTTCACCACTTCAATTCCTGCATATCCTAATTGACATCTCTTTCTTGGACTAAGCAAACATCGGATTTGATACCTCAATCAAGTGGGACAGTCTGAATCCGGACTCCAAGTCAGATTGCAGTGATTTAGAGTATGGCAATTCTGAGTCTGATCATCACAATTCGAAGCACAGCAACTCCGAGCACGATAACGACTATTCAGAGTACAGCAACTTTGAGTTGGAGGAATCTCAGCTAGTTGTCGTCCCTCAGTTGGAGGCACCTGGCTCAGATGTCTCCCTGGAAGAGGATGATGATGCATCAAATCCGGATGATTCCGCAGAACGAGACTTTGAGTGAAAGAGGACCAAGTGGATAGAGATCGTCAACAAGCACAGCCAGCATCTCAAAATTTGGCTCAAGAGTGTCTTAGCGATATCTGACAGCCTTCTTGGTCAATGGATAATAGTCTGGGAGGGTGAGGTTGACTTGAGCCCCATGAATGAGCATGTTGTGATCAAGGACTTGTGGACCGACCCACTGAGGAAGTACACAGAAGGAATGGTTCTACACATTGTAGAACAACATGGTATCGAAGGTGTGCCTACATTAGTCGGTGAACAGCAGGTCAAGACCCCCCTCTGGGATCCCACACACTCAAATACCATGGTCAATCACTCTACACATTTTCTTCTCTCAGCCCTCCCTCCCAATTCCCCGTTCCAGCTGCGGGCCCTATCTCGCCTCGCCTCTCAGCCTGTTGGAAAGCTTATCCTCGAGTTTTCGTCTATCAGGGAGCTCCTTGTCACATTCCTTGATTACACTGTCAGTGAGTAAGCTTCCAC
This sequence comes from Xerocomellus dryophilus, assembly GCA_038089495.1. Taxonomy (NCBI): domain Eukaryota; kingdom Fungi; phylum Basidiomycota; class Agaricomycetes; order Boletales; family Boletaceae; genus Xerocomellus; species Xerocomellus dryophilus. The sequence continues at coordinate 11,397 of JBBPKY010000292.1, forward strand.
TCCTATGTCAAACATGATCACTAATTAGAATCTAGCACACAAGAATACACTTGAAGTAGCTGGCATCCTTTACCATGACATCAGCCCATCAAATCTCTTTTTTGGCGAGGCTCACGATTGAACTGATCACAGTGCACACATGGAGCATCTTCCTAACAAGGACCATGAGCGCTTATGTATGTGAGGAAATATGGAACCTCAAACAGCAGGGTATCCTTGGCGACTGGGGCTACACAGTCCCTGTCACCACTTCTTTGGCAACCACTTCCTCTGATTCTTCATCAGATGTTGATATTCATCACTCCGATGTAACTTCAACATCATCAATTGAAGCCAATGCTTCTGAACCCTCCGTTCAGTATGACAATCGTGTCCTCGCTTGGAAGATTGACTCTCATGATCCACCAACATTGGTGCCCATATTGGAGCTCACAGCAGAAGATGACATTGTGCTACTTATGGGTACCGACAATCCGAAGAATGACTCCCACAAAACCATCAACTTATGCCTGCTATATCGGACAGTTTGTTGGACTGCTTTCATTAAACTTACCTAGCTAATGCATATTGCAATTTAGGGACACCATCCACGATCTAGAGTCCCTTTTTTATGTTCTTGTCAGGATATGTGTGCTCTACGACGGGCCCTCGAAGCAAAGGTCGGAACAAGAACTAGCGAAATGCTATGACAAGTTCTTCAACACTTATGAGCCCAGCATCCTCAAGACAATCACCATCCAATCGGACTTGACGTGAATCCCGTATATTGTACAGCATATACACCCGTTTTTCGAACCAGTCATCCCCCTTCTTGAACTCCTTCATGTGGTGATCATTCTGCCCCTGGCCACTGACAAAGAGGGAAATTTCTGCTGCAAGACTTTGTGTAGTCATGACACATTTATCAAGCACATTGTCACAACTCTCTCCAAACTTGGCTCCGAACATTGGGATGATGCGCTGCTCAAGTTGAAGTCGGACACCTCTCATCAGACTTCATCGGAGGTCACCACCACGCAGTGTGGGTCAGGACTATCAACAGCTGTATTGCTCTCCGCTCCCCCCATAGTACTGAAAGACCTTCCCTGGGGCCATGGCATTATTCGAAGTGCTCCACAGCAACAGCGTCTGGGACACAATCAAGAGAGCAATTCTGACAATCTCATGCCTTCCAGTCCCTTGAAGCATGCCTGGCTAGATGTTCCCAAGCCTCAAGGTTCCAGTTCTCGCCAACACCTGCCCCACTGCATGGCCTACAGCACTGGTTCCATACCCAAATGGGGTTCCAAGGAACAATATTCTGGTGCCAATTTGGTGTTGGCAAACTTGAAACCATTTGGCCAATGAGAATGTATGTTTCAATATCATGATTTCTTCACTGTTGTATGGACTACTGTAATGTCATCGATCCCAAAGTACCAGTACTAGTGCAAAATTGTACATACATGTACTCGATGTCATTTATGAATATATTGCGCCTCATTGTAAACACATGCATTTGCTCATATATTTTCTGGTGCTTCATACCAGGACAGCGCATCGTCGCTCCCTCCCTCATGGCTCCCAAAAGGAAATTTACCAACAATTCCCAAGCTACAGTTGGAGAGGTCACTCTCACCTCCAAACAGCCTCAACCAGAGGAGCTTTGCAACGATGACCAGCTTCCAGGCAAGTATTCACTCACATTTTTTTTTTTAATAACCTCTCCCCATCACAGGTACTGCTCCCGACTTGGAGCCCCAGTTAAGGTGTTCGTCGCGGGCTGGAAAAGGTTCTGGGGGATCAATTCAACACCTCTGGCGCATTGAGCAAATCCAATTAGCAAGACCTCTGTGCCAATCCATTTGAAGCCTTGATAGAGTGACAGAAGGGCAAGAAGTCAATGTGATGGCCCCTACTCATCCTGCTGACATGGCCTACGGCGACAAGGAGAGTCAGATTCCACCATGGGCAGATTCTTCGGCTCCATTCACCCAAGTGGGACCAACCTTCACGGTCAGATTGTCAGAATCTGATCAGTACGGCTTCAAGGTGCCCTTCCAGCCTGGTGGCGATTATGATACCAAATACAAGGCAAGGTTTACTGGCACTTGGACCTTGTGAGTGTTCATTATCTACTTTACCGAACCCTCCATCACTCACTCTCAACAGGTCCTTGGCAGTGTCATCTCAATCATATCATTCCTCCTCTTGCAGCTCTTCTGTATTTTCAACAGGTGTTGTAGTGTGTGCCGGTTCCATGTTCACCCCTGTGAGCTCATGCACTTCATCCGAATGCAGGACAAGTGATGTGCACAGAATCACGCTGAACAATATAGACATGTCTAGGCCCACGCCCATGCCCAGACTAAAGTCGTCGCAACTGTGCATGTTGGAATTCTGGTATTTCTTATTCAGAATTATTATTCCTAATACCAGATTCTAGAATGGTCTATGACCTTATCTTTATGCTATCCATATTACTCATCCTTATCTTTAGTCATAGATATGATGTCATTTCTTATCTCTTATTGTGACGTCATTATCTTATCATATGGTATCATTATTGCACCATTTCTTATCAGCCAATCATGGCTTACCTTCTTATCTCCTTATCATATGATAACAAGGTTTATGTCAATAGGTACAAACATACCTAGACACTATATAAGATAGGCCTTACTGCCTATCTCAATAACGACTTCAGTTGTTCTTCACTCCCACTTTAATCCACTAAGAGCGCTAGTATCCCACTAGTCTCTGACACTGCTTCACCTTGTTCATCAACCAAGAACCATTGTCCTAAGTGAGTCTCTCCACTAGGACTATCATATCCCTTCGTGTTCCTGCACTATCGGAATTGTATTCCTGATAGTGCATGCTTGCTGCAGCTGCAGTGCACCCCTTGAGTGCAGTGCCCAAATCTCACGAACATTCATCATTTATTGAAGACAAAGAATCCAATGATGTGAAGTCACCTCCTCAACAGCCAGTCTTGTTGTGTTGAACATGTTCGTTTGTTCAGCTTCCTTTGTCTCTACCTCACAAGCACACTATCTCAATACTAGACACAGATGTCGGTGGTGGGTTTGATGGCAATGCAGATAATATTGATGAGATGTCGCTGGATGAAGATGAATGCATTGCAAAGTCCATCGTTCATAACAACTTCATTTGTATGCACTTTTTCTAACTCTGCAAACACTTACTCATTCTTTTGTTTCAACCTAGGTGGCCCCACACAGCACAATGAAAACACAGTTACAAGTACATATTGGATGCGAGTCAGGCTTCATCACTGACAATCTTCCCCAAATACGGTTTCGAGTAACCACAGAATTGTTGGAATTCTGGTATTTCTTATTCAGAATTATTATTCCTAATACCAGATTCTAGAATGGTCTATGACCTTATCTTTATGCTATCCATATTACTCATCCTTATATTTAGTCATAGATATGACATCATTTCTTATCTCTTATCGTGACGTCATTATCTTATCATATGGTGTCATTATTGCACCATTTCTTATCAGCCAATCATGGCTTACCTTCTTATCTCCTTATCATACAATAACAAGGTTTATGTCAATAGGTACAAACATACCTAGACACTATACAAGATAGGCCTTACTGCCTATCTCAATAACGACTTCAGTTGTTCTTTCATCCCACTAGTCTCTGATACTGCTTCACTTTGTTTAACAACCAAGAACCATTATCCTAAGTGAGTTTCTCCACTAGGATTATCATATCCCTTCATGTTCCTGCGCTATCAGGATTATATTCCTAATAGGTTATGAGCTCTGCGTAAGCGGAAGGTTATCGTTGTTTCATATGCTTTCAACATGCCCTCTATCTTCACGCGCTATGGCTCTTGGTTGGTTACTGGCATGACACTAGTCATGACCTTGGCCATTGCTGCCTTTGGCGTTGCCTTAGGTACACCCACTGTGGAGACCAATGAACTCTTAGAGTTCACTGTTGTTTCTAGAGAGTTAGTGATTCGCCGCACAGGCGGTCTCTTTCACTTCACATATATTTCCTGGATAGGAGACCAACGAGCACAACTAACTGTGGCACTCCTCTTAGGAGAAAACACAGATCAGGTTGATACACCTCCCAGTCCAGAAACACACGAGAGTCCTATAGTGCAAAACCCTCCCCTTCGCACGGATTTACCTCCTGGATTCCCATATCACAATGTCCTACCAGGTGTTCCATTCCAGACACGTTGTCCAGTCTGCCCTTTGGAGTTAGAGCTAGGCCAGATCTGCCCACATCCAGCCTTAGGAGTTACGGTTTACAGGAGAAGTCAGAAAGACGTAGATGCGAACCCTGACAGATCCATTGATATCCCTCTCAGCCTCCGCACTCGCCCCTTCCAATTCCTCCAATACATCTGTCATAACACCATCGGAGATAGATCAGAAGATACTCTTGTACAAGAAGCCATTCAAACGGCTATAAATCAAGAATCTTCCTCTGATACCTCACCTTCAACTCCACCACCTTCATGAGAATCTATTCCATGACTTTCATCCTCATCATCCTCATCCAACAATATCCACCGAGATTCCCCAGAACCCACTACCATACCAACACGAAGCTTTCAGTATCGCAGCCATGGAGAACCTGGCTCATATAGATCTCCAGCCTCTGCCGAAGGATCCAATACAAGAGGAAGGGCTTGTACCACAGGACATGGTAGAGCTCAGATACGCAAGGTTTCAAACCCTCACCAAGAACGTCCCCATCGCAGGACTAATGCGAACGTGGAAAACATACCACCCGAACGAGGCAGGGGTCATCGAACCCGTCGAACTTGGCCCATTCTTCCAAGCGAAGGGCCTCCAACAGTTCGAAGACACTGAGATTCCTAGAAAGAACCGCGTGGTCTTCCCCCTCCAAATTAGACCATGCGAGACTAGAACCAAGGACTTACACTTGGTTAATTCTGTCAGATACATCAATGAGTCCATTGCCTCGGCGTACAAAGGAGCTGGTTGGGCTTTCCCGACCAAGAGTCACCACTCCTGTCCAAACGTTCACGTTCATAATCAAGGTTTTTAAATCATCCCTCGTTTCTTCTTTCCTCCCAATAAAGGTCCTACTTATATTCTGGAAAATTCTCTCGAGCTGAATTGGATTCCACTGGCACACGTTTTAGATGATGGATGGGGATTCGTCACAGAATCAGACCCGGTCTGGCAGACTGAATGGAATGAAGCCTTCGACTCCTATCACCATACCCGTTTCAATTGCGACCCTGCTTACAAAGTACATCGCAGACTCCAATGACTCCTTAAACAGGCTAAAAATCAAGATGAGCTTGATGCCATATACTGTATAAAGGAGTTAGAAGAGTTCCCAACGGTAGAAGGAATTGAAGAGCTGCATAGGAAGGAGAATGACATCGACGACTTCTCTAAGTCTATCGATTTCTTTCATGATACTCTATGTCACTCTTCCTGGCCTTTGGATGGTGGAGAATCCCTTTCATACAATTCAGACTACCTTTTTCCTTCTAGAAATTTCTTGACACTCAATGCTCAAACTTCACATGTACATGTTCCCTTTCATTTCTGTTCTGAATCTAGTATTTGTATATATGAAGGTTTTCTTACCAATTTATACATTGGTAACCCACATTATTTTGCGGAGACAAATTTCGACTTGTTCGAAAGACAAAACCTCGTACTGATACCTGCAAGGGATCGAGAACCCACAAAGAACAATACATATCAGACAAGGAAGGAACAATGTCGAAGATTATGGCAGTCAAGAAATGGGATTGGTAAATGAAAGAAATGGATCCTACCTGTAGTAACTGGGATAACAGGGAACAGTTTAACTTCTTTCAATCTTCTCAATCATCTTTGTCAAACGTTAGTTGATGATTACTTTTCAGATCTCCTTTGATACACGATGGCTCTTCCCACTTCTGAAATCAAATTCGACAATACTCTCATCAGCCGCATTCCTACTCTTACTGGGCAAAAGAACTATGATATCTGGCAGAAATGAATCACATCCACCCTCTCTGCATATTCCGTTTGGGAATTTGTTGATGGAACCCTCACTTATGCTGGTCTTCCTGCTGGTGCAGATCTAGCTGATCGCCAAGCTAAGTGGAAAGTTTTAGACAAACGTATACTCGGCATCATGGCCAGTACAATCGACGGTTCCCTACTCACCCATGTCAGCTTTACATGGGCTGACCCAAACAACCCAGTCTCCATGGCTAAGGTGCTTTGGGACAAGCTTAAAAGCTTGTATGGAACTGTTGGATTAGCCAGGATGTTCCACCTCTTCAAACAAGCTTGGACCTGCCACATCCATCCTAATCATGCAACAGATGATATCAATTGTCTTATGACACTCTTTACCCAGATGCAATCAGCCAGTTTTAATCTCCAAGATAATGTTCGCACCATGATCCTCCTTTCCAATCTTCCTAATGATTTTCATACTCTCGCCTCTACCATTGTTCAAACTCTTGAAGTTGCCAATTTCGACATGGAACATGTCACGTCGCACATACTTTCAGAAATGGAACTTTGTGCTACACGTTGTCCATTAGCTGCTCAGATTTCTCATGCAGAATCCAAAGACCCCTCTTCTCTTATTTACAGGACCAATGTTATTCGACACGGTCCTCCAAATCAAAATCAATGGAGGAACCAGACCCCCTCTTATCAGAAACCGTCGAACCAACCTTACCAAACTCCTGGCTATCAACATCAATCTGGTTCTCAACAGAACCAAGGCCAGAAGAAAGGAAAGGGTCCTGCTAAATCGAAGTCCCCCAACAAGGGACAAAAGAAAGAATGGTACAATCAGCGACAACAGTCGAAAGGAAAAGGCAAAGCTCCTGCTTGTGCAAATGAGCATGTCTCCTTCACAAATGAAGTCCAGATGGAGCAAGCCCAGTCAGACAAAGTCCAACTGGAGAACTATGCCATGATGGAGGAAGAAGACTTCCTTGATAGATTTGCAGATCATGAAGAAGAACAGGAAGATCATGAGATGGAAGACACATCTTCTATTACAGCTGCCACCAGATGGGGAGATAGAAACGCTGACGAAGACGATGGAATGATGGTAGCTGGGCTGTCTAGACAGCCCTTTCAATTCCCTTTCTTCAAGGAGAGTCCCTTTTGAAGAGAAGGAAGCTACCAAGGGACCAAAAACAACAAAGAAGTCGAAGAAGATTTCTTTTTCTATTGGAGGATTGGCCAGTTCATCTAATCATTTTAATAACCTTGAAAAATTAGATCATATCCAGACACTCCTTCCTGCTTCTCCCATAGAAGTAGCCGTGGTCTTACCACCATGAGACATAGGAGAACATTGTTTATACCCACGTGAATCGTGCATATATGATTCTGAAAATGATTATGACCTTTACTTGTATCATGGCACTTTTGCGCTAGGAGGAGAAACTGAAAAGAACTTCACCAGACACCACTGGATGATTGATAGTGGTTGCACTGATCATCTTTCACCCTTCAAGGATGACTTTGCATATCTGGGTTCTCAAACCCGTTATGCAGTTGTTGCTAACAGAGAACAAGTTCCTATGTACACCAGGCAAGATAATAATCCATCAACAACGCAAAGGATTGAAACCACTTACTTTGGAAGAAGTATGGTACGCTCCACATGCTGGTCACCGACTATTGTCGGTCCCTACACTTACTAGTCAAGGCTACAAATGCTTGATTAGTGACCAAGAAACCAGTATCTGGGACAACAATGAGTGCTTGGTGATACGGGCAACCGCCTCCTCACCTAGCAACAACCTCCATTGGTTTCAGTCCTCTATGATTACTTCTATGGATGGTCGATTCAACTCGTTGGTAAAGGAAGATTCTTACAAACTTTGGCATCATCGTTTTGAACACTTGTCCAAGAATGCACTCCATAAAGCCCCTCAACACGTCACTGGAATGCCCACTGTCGCATCACCAGGATTCAAGGCTCCCTGCAAAGGTTGTGCCTTAGGGAAAATGCATGATAGACCCTACCCTGCTTCTGGTAAACAAGCCACTCATCCTTTGGGACTTATCCATTCTGATTTAGTCGGGCCGATGCCTACTGAGTCACAGACTCGTGCTCACTATATTCTTACTTTCATTAACGATTTTTCGGTTTATTCACTTGTTGCATTCCTGCATAACAAAGATGCCACTTCACAGAACTTCAAGGCTATGGTTACCTGGGCTGAAACCTCCACTGGTCACTCGCTCACCTCTGTACGTTTAGATCGAGGGGGGAAATTTATGGCCGGGGAACTTCAATCGTTCTTCCGTTCCAGAGGAGTCACTCATCAGACATCCGTTCCACATACACCCCAACAAAACGGTTGTGCAGAGAGGTTCAATAGAACTCTGCTTGAAAAGGCAGAAGCCATATGCCAACACGCATGCATGCCATGATCCTTCTGGCAGGATGCTTGTGAAACTGCATTACATGTCTATAACCGACAACCCATGCGTCATCATGATTGGAAGACTCCCATTGAGATCTTCAATGGAGGCAAACCGGATGTTTCTTACTTCAGGATATTTGGGACACGTGCATACGTTTTTATTCCTCCAGAACAGCGACAAGACAAGTTATCTCCTAAATTAGAGAAAAGGCTATCGCTTTTGGTCTAAAGAGAGGAGGAGAGTATTTGTTTCTACGAACACCATCTTCAATGAGAAACTCTTTCCTTAGTGTTCCAGAGACAAAGAAGACGGACATGCCCCTATTCCAATAGAAGATGAAAATCTGTTTGCAGCATCTGACGACCTTACACCTAACGATTCTCGACCAAAGGATCCGGAACCTTCTCAAGATGTATTTGTCCCAATACCTCTAGGCTTAGGTCCACATCCCAATCAACCATTCCCACCAGGAGACAGACACACTTCTGACAATACCTCACCATCATTTGCTCCATATGTTCCACCAACAGAGGAACTGTCGCCTTTCGGCCTTTTCAATGATTCACTACACTCATTAGAAAATGATCCACCATCATATCACACTTCACCACTTCGACCAGGCGTCAAATACAATACACCCGATACTGGACACCGTAGCTCTGTCTCAGACAAGCACCAACATAAACGATACATGCTTCCAGGTGCTTCTTCAGAAGAAGAAGAGAGATTAGATCGACAAAGGATACTATTAACTGACCTGCTTCCTGAAAATGAAAGATATACTGTTGAGGAAGAAACTCCTCTAACTGATACTTAAGTCTGGTTACCACCTCGCCAATCTCCTGATGAAACTTTAACCGAGTTTCACAATCGTCCACATCAGGATCAATCCACGATCCATGATAGAACCTTGTTTCAACCACCAGTTGAAGCAAGAAGATCATCTCGCGTCCCTGTATCCTGGATCATTCCGGATAATACATATGGGGATAGACCTCCTATTCAAATAGAGAGAGATCTACAGGGACTTGCACCTATTCAGGAGGAGCCTATGACAATTGATCCTACACCAACTAATGAAGCAGGCGATCCAGATCTTGGTTCTATGTATTGATCAAAGTGGATATGATATCACTTATCTATGGCCGTGGATGCAACACCTAATCCTCTTCCTAAACAGTACAAAGACATTCTGAAAATGCCTAAGGAAGATCAAGGATTATGGATGGCTGCCATGAACGAGGAAATAAATCCCTTCATGAGAGAAAGTTATGGGAATTGGTAGACCTACCTAAGGGTTGTCAAACCATCAAAGGGAGATGGGTTTTTGCTGTTAAATCTGATGGACGCAAGAAAGCAAGATTTGTCACCAAAGGATTCATGCAGATCTTCAGAATAGACTATGAAGAAACCTTTTCCCCAGTTGCTCGGTTTGAAACATTCCGACTACTCATGGCACTAGCAGCGCTTCATGATTGGGAAATCGAAATATATATAGAACAACCTGAAGGTTTCATAGTCAAAGGCAAAGAGAGAAAAGTCTGTCACCTGAAGAAATCAATCTACGGATTGAAACAATCTGCACTGCAGTGGAATAAGCAGTTGCACAAAAGTCTTCTGGAGATGGAATTCCACCGTTGTAAAGTGGACCCAGGGACTTACTTCAAGATTCAGGGTGAAGAATTGATCATTGTACTTGTTTACATGGATGATGCTCTTTTTATGGGTAACAACAAAATACAAATCCTCAATCACAAGAAACAATTTATGCAACAATGGGAACCAAGAGATCTTGGTTCAGCAAAAGAGTACTTAGGTATGAGGAATACTAAAGATCGCCAAAAGCACACAATCACTCTAGACCAAACCCGCTATGCAGAGAAAGTCGTAAAACGATTTGGTCAAGAAGATTGTAGACCTGTCTCTGTACCTCTCCCTACCGGATACAACCCAAGACCAAACTCTAACAAAGAACAGTCAAATGCAACACTTCGCAGTCGTTATCAGTCGGTCATTGGATCACTGTTATACATGATGCTTGGGACAAGACCAGACATAGCATTTGCAGTCATCAAAATGTCTCAGTTTTCTTCCAATCCAATGGAAGAACATTTGCAGAAGGCGATCTACATTGTTCGCTACCTAGCATCTTCAAAAGATCTCTGCATACATTACACTGGACATGGAGACCAAAATGGACTATGTGCCTACTCTGACACAGACTGGGCTGGTGACGTTGAAACATCACGATCCACCACTGAATATGCTATCTTCCTAGGAAATGGCATAGTCTCCTGGCTATCTAGGCGACAATGAAGAGTTACACTTTCTTCCACAGAAGCAGAATATTGCAGTATGACCGAAACAGCTAAACAACTTTGTTGGATTCAGAATTTATATGAAGAATTCCAAATCAAATTATGTAGGTCCTCTACCCTTATGCATCGATAATCAAGGTGCAATATTCCTCGCTTCTAATCCTGCCCAAGAAGGACAAACCAAACACATCCGGATGACAGAACACTACATCCAAGAATCAGTAGAGTTTGGAGAAATCAAACTTTACTACGTACTCACCGATCAGCAATTCACTGATATCCTTACAAAGAACTTGGGTAAACAGAAGTTCGAAGACAGAAGAAAGTCACTCCAACTTATACCTTACAAAACCATCGTAAAATGAACAGCAAGGAGGAGTGTTGGAATTCTGGTATTTCTTATTCAGAATTATTATTCCTAATACCAGATTCTAGAGTGGTCTATGACCTTATCTTTACGCTATCCATATTACTCATCCTTATCTTTAGTCATAGATATGATGTCATTTCTTATCTCTTATTGTGACGTCATTATCTTATCATATGGTGTCATTATTGCACCATTTCTTATCAGCCAATCATGGCTTACCTTCTTATCTCCTTATCATACAATAACAAGGTTTATGTCAATAGGTACAAACATACCTAGACACTATATAAGATAGGCCTTACTGCCTATCTCAATAACGACTTCAGTTGTTCTTTCATCCCACTAGTCTTTGATACTGCTTCACTTTGTTTAACAACCAAGAACCATTATCCTAAGTGAGTTTCTCCACTAGGATTATCATATCCCTTTGTGTTCCTGCGCTATCGGGATTATATTCCCGATAAGAATTGGTGATTAATGATGACACGCCCAACTCCCAATGGCTTTCTCATCCTGCAGCCCCTCGAGGTAAGTCAATATTGACCCAGTATATCCTCCTAACGAGACTATTAGGCAACGTGGAAGACGTCATCGTGCAGCACCACCAGCATAACCGCCCACCGTGGCTCCCCGATAACAATGAACTTATGATCATCCGAAACCAGCAGGCGTCACAACACAATGTTAGCTGCACCAACTCCATAGTAAAGGATGGAGTCAATGCTCCTGTTTCACAGTGCTCTCACACTGCACACTCGCCTGGCAATATCAATTTCCCTGCCATCTCTCTGCCACAGTCTGCCTCTGGGTCTGTCGTGTCTGGTTTGCATGCCAACAATGCGGATTCATCTCAACTTAGCTTTTACCCTCCTGTCATGCAAGACATTATCGAGCATGCCAAACAGCTTTCCCATTGCGACCTCGCATTGATCAACTCATTCCTGATGCACCCACAGTTTAATATGAAGGCCGACAAGTACATGAATGAGGCCATCGTCGAGCACCACCACCACGGATTGGCCATACCTGAGGGTGAGCAATATCCATGCTTTTTGATCCTACGAAATTGACCATTTCTCTTCAAGGGTGGTGGCCCCAGTACGTGAGCGGCATCACTAAGCTCGTACGTCTCCATGCCATCCCCAACTGCTTCTACTAATTTTGGGTCAGCCATGGGAAGATATAGGCAACTGGTGATCAGCTCTCAAAAAGAGGGCACGAAACTCCATTCATGAACATTATCAATGGGATTCTCAAAACCGTCATACTGTCAATGCAGACATCACAAAGACACTACTGGAATGTGGTGCATTTTTGAAAGACAGCCAGTGTTACAATTTCACTTCTTTATACGCGTCTGTTCCTCTTCTCTTTCCTTCGTCACGTCTCCGCAGGACCCGGCATGTTCTCTCTCAGATGGATCCACTGTCTCCATCTCTTCAATGGCACTAGTGTCTCTCTTATTCTCTTGTAAAACACCTCACGCCATTCTCCTTCCAGTCCCACCGGAAGAGGTATCTTCTTTTCTCTTTACACTCTTGGACAGCACCTCCTCTAGCTAGTTCTCTCGTACTAGCTACGTGATCCTCTTTACTCATCATCTTCCGTAACGTTCCAAAGAGTCCTATACTTACGCGTCGCTTCCATCACCTTCAGTGATGTTTCACGCTTACGCGTCCCCTGGTATATAGTCGTCGTCGCCATGTAATTACTCTTCATTCTCGATCTACGCAATACAAGCGTATCTTCTCGAATCCTTAAGCCGTTTGCTTAAGACCTAGTTCCCTTAGAACCTTAGTAGTGCTCGACGACATTGTGTCTCTCCGTGAGTACCTCTGTCAAGACACTTGACCTCGTATTCGACTTCAATTGGTACGCCTCGCGTAACAGCTGGGACGAGGAGGTAAATCATACTTCTGAAAGTTACTGAGCTGACTTTCTTGCTAGGGCCATACTAACAACCTTGCACACCCCATGCTCAGTGGACTCATCATTGAGTTTTTTATACAGGTTCCAACGCTGTTAGTAATCTCTTCCCCAAGGTTTTTGCCAACAAAGCCCTGCATGCTGCCATCATGCTCGCTGCCACAAGGTATTCACCCATTTATAGTTATGTCGCTCGCCGTGCTGCTGTACTGATACCTGTATCAGATCAAGCTTGCTCTCGATGAAGTTTCTATAGAGGGCAAGGAAGTGACATTCAAGCAAGACATGTATGCCGACATCTATGTTGATATCATGGGGCTCATGGTCAAATGTGATACGTCACCTGTTCACCATGCCAAGACAAAAGCAATCCGTGTTCACTGGGCCAAAATTGGAAGGTAGGCATTTGATATCTATGTCTGCAAAGGCTGATGTTTTTTTTTTCTGCAGGAATGGCAGTGAGGTGAGCACAATGACAGGGTTTGATGTGAATCTCGATTAGCTTTGGCATTCTCATAATTTCTTATCACATTATGTTCCCCTTCCTCCCAATTTAGAATGTCATTGTTGTGATCTGTGACATGCTGTGTGATACTGTTCAATTCTGTAGTTGGGCATGTAATGGTTATTATAACCAAAGTTAATTAACCTTTGCCAACCTGGATGACTACTGGGACACCCTAGGACACACTAGAGAATTGCCACCAATTAGGTACCTTGTTGGAGTAGCTGGCCAGATGGAATTGTTGGCCAGTACTGGCCAGCACTGGCCAAGGGAGGGATGATTTGCTGATGCCCCCTGTCGTCCTACACACTATCCACTTGCCATCCCTCGACACAGCAATGGCATTCAAGTCCATTGCCCTTTGGTTCCCGACCTCTTGACCGTCTGCAATTCGCCATTGTCGAAGCCCGATCTCTTTCACGCTCAATAACTGCATCCCATCGGATTGGAAAGCGACTGAGAATATCGCACCATTGTCACCGGTTTCAATCACTATTGCGCTGTCTTACTGAATTTTCGGCATTGTACAATCACTTGGGGGAAATGCTAGAACGCATCGTTCTTCGTTGACGACATCTTCCACACTCGCAGGCTCTGCAGCGTCAAGCAACAAAGTATTCGGGTTGTGTAGTGGTATACGCAGAGAGTGTGACTTGTTGAGGCGCTTCGTGTCGTTGGCGCCTGCCCGCATCAGCAAAAGTGCAAATGACCTAGCACAACCTAGCTGACCTAGCAATAGACCAGCTAGATCATGCTAGGTCTGCTAGACGAGAATCTAGTGCTAGCCCACCCTGTCAGTGCTCAGATTGACAACCTGGCACCAGGTCTGAGTTACCTGTTGATAGGCTCGAGCCACGACATGCCAGATCCTCACAATACAGCTAGACTCGCACAGTAGAGATAGCCTGACCAGTTGAATTCCGCCACAAAAAACTCTAATAGTAGCATCTAGGATTAAACGAAAGGATTTTTAGTGCACTCCACTTTATATCTCCCCGTTGCTTGCCTCCTCGATACCCCCCTCCTCATCTATGGGATTCCCCATGTTTCTGTCCTCGTCCTCGGCATTCTCCCTGATACTCGCCACATCCTCATCCTCGGAATCCGATACTGGGATTAGAGCCCTCGCAGCAGTGAGATATTCCTCGTTTTCAGTCATACCATTCAACTGGGATGCATCTTGATCCGTGCCCGCTAAATGAGCTACCGACGAAGTTTGCGCCAGAGAGATAATCTTGTTCCATTTATTTTCACCCAGATTCGCTGCTGACAATGCGTACTGCTGCGCGGCCATGGAGAATTTATAATCAAACTGATTTTTGCCTGATCGCCGTCCTTGATTATCGCCATCGCCAGTGGATTCTGGCATGTTCTTGGTGTTCTCGCCACCCTGAAACAATTCCAGTGCACGCTCCACCTTCCGATCATAAGTATTGGATTACATATTAACGAGATGTGCTTACCGAAGCTGCGCACAATGCCAGCGCACCTGAAGGTCTGCCAAACGCCATGAAATGATCAACTCCCACTCGGTGGATGTGCTTAGAAAGAATCGACATCATGAGAGGGGCCTCCCAAGCCCCCTTCATGTTCTTAACGTAGATTTGGCATGAGTGGCTAACAGCGGTGAACATTGAATGCATCTCGCTCACCTCATAGTCCCTGTAAATGAGTGGAAACATTGGTTGATCATCACTTTTGCAGATGTACGGCACTTGAGACATCACGAATGTCACCCGGGCCTCCTGATTCTCGATGTACTCTGGCGCTTTGAAATACTGTTCCAGACAAGTGATCCCACGTTTTCCAATATCGCTGCGCCATGTGTTGAGTCTGTCGCATGCCTGTAACACGCTCATTCATGAATACAATGATGTTGCCATGTCACAGATGGACACTTACAATTTTTTTGATCGCCGGATACTTGGTCACATCGAGAGAACCCTCCTCTGAGCCAAAGACACCATCCCACAGCTCTTGGATTGTGGGCATGAGATCTGGGTTTTCGTTCGTGCCAAAGGGGTCGTCCGTGGTCCCTGCCCAATCGATAAGAAGACAAATCAGAGTGTCCCACTGACGCTTTGCTAGCATGGTGTCTTCAATGGGGAGATCCGTAACCTTGATGTCCTTCAGTGCCTTCGATTTGGGCCTCTCTGCGACCTCTGTTCCAGCCGTGAGATTGACATTAGCCTGGAAAACCTTCAAACCCATCTGCGACCAAAGGATGTCCCGTGCAACAAATGGTGAGCACGTGATGTCAAGTCGGAAAGGACCGCTCACGGATTTGGTTGATTGCGCCGCAGGCTCCGCGCTAATCGCCAAGTTCCCATCTCCTCTCTCCTGCCTTCCACCGCTCAGCCCCATCGCCTTTTTGACTGCTACACGCTGTTCGATGGCTTCAGCCCACTCGCGATCACCCTTCTTCGTTTCTTTTGGGGTTAGTAGTAAGGTGCGAGGAGCATTGATTTGTGAGCGTACGGAGGCCTTATCTTTTGTCCCACTTTCTTCAAGGATGGTGGTATCCTCAGCTTGACTTGCATTCTCAACATTCTTGGTCCTGAACAGAGGTGCACTCTGAGCCATCTGAGTTGCATTCTTCTCGCCCACACCCTTTGGCTGAGTGCCTTTTTTCTTCCAGTCTTTTGACAGATTACTTGCGATGGGCGCTGCCTTTTTTTGCCTCTTCGGTGCAGGCCTTTCACACACGAAGTTGAAAGTAAGTCCTTCCCTCTCTAAAACCTCACACTCACAACTCGTTTCCTGCCAGTGCGGCCTCTAGGTTTGCAGGGCTCGCTGGCTGTTTCTGGGCCACATTGCTAGCTGCTGCAGTCTTCCGCGCCTCTCTGATGGCCTCACGGAGGCCATGAGGTTTCCCATGCTACAAAGCAGTAAGTGTCATCTTCGTCATTGAGTCCTTTCTACTCACTAATCTGTTGGAACCAGCCTTCTGCTGGATCTGCTCAACATTGCCCCCCTGTCCGTCATCATCGCCTTTGCTCTTGTCATTGAGCTGCGCCACTGCAAAGGTCCTGTGCAGCGCGCGAGGTTTACCGTGCTAGAAAATAGTAAGTGGAATGCGTTGCGAACCATTACTTTCAATGTACCGATACTTTGGCACCAGCTGGCTGCTGAATGTGCTTGACAGTGCCCTGCTGTCCGTTACCATCAGCATCACTCATGTTATCGGATGCAGCGTCTGTTGAAAACTCATCTCGTATGGGTTAGATACTTAGTAGCTTACATAAGCAGGCCTTATTTCGGCCTCATAGTACAGTAGTTTTCTTTAGTGACTACACTATAGTTTTCTACAGGTTATGAGCCCTGCATAGCGCAGAGTAGCTCACTCACCAGCTAAACCCCGAGAAAGTCTTACCCAATGGAGTTTGACGAAGATGTACCGCAGCTCGCAACGGACGGTCAAAACTGGTCCACATGGCGCGAGAAAGTCGAAATGGTCATCAATGAAGCTGGTTTAATGTCCTATGTCGACGGCACAGTCTCGGAGCCCAACCCGCAACTTGAAGCAACAGCAAAATTAATTTTAACTATAGGAATCCCTGATTTAATTTTCGGATCCATGCTTCACCTCGCGACAGCTCAAGACTACTACAAATACCTGACAAATCGATTCGCCGAGTCTACAGTACAACCGCTACAAGAACGACTACCCAAAGTCGAAGGATGTCGCGACG
>JBBPKY010000293.1:0-28520 GCA_038089495.1 Xerocomellus dryophilus
TTTGCAGGCCATTGCTGAGTTGGACAGTGCGATCACAGCACTTCATACCGAGGACCCATCTAAAAGGAAAGCTTCTCTCAAGTCCAAGTCGGACAAGGAGAAATCCAACAATCACAAGGAAGCCGGGTCGGTTTTCAGTAAATTCAAAAAGTGTAGGTTTCAGTGTGATCAAACACGATTGAATACTGAACCATTCGTGGCTCTGGCAGCCGGACCCCATGTCACACAGGAAGATGGCGCTTTGATTCGTCCCAGTCCAGACACAAGCCTCAATATCCACGTTCAACGTGCTCATATCGCACTCGAGTCCCTCAAGTCCCAGCATGCTGCTCTATTAAGATCACTCTATGTGGTGCAGAACGATTCACTTCCACCGACGATGCGTGGATCTCCGCTGCCGAAGACTACCGAAGAGAAAACTGACGAGCTTCTGTCTGCAACCGACTTCCCCGCTTCGTTGGGCCGTCAGTCAAATAGGATATCATCCGTGACGGATTTAAGTGACAGTGCACCTGTTGAATGGTACGATGCGGAAGATAATTTCGGAGAAGAATTTTTGCTCGAGGACCCAACGCCCGAAGAAGAGAAAGCACAGCTTGTATTGCAATCCAGGAATTCGAGCCTAAATGGGTACGGAAGCGCATCCAGCGATGAGGACCATGTACCACTGAAAACATATGATGATTTCTCTTTACATCCGTGTCAGGTTGTCAGGAGAACACATCTTCCTTCAGGACCCGTGGGTGACGAAGGTAGTTTATTCGCTATGCTGAAGAAGAATGTTGGCAAGGTATGTTTTGGTTACCTCACTTCGTGATGGAGTTAAGATCTCTGCCCTAGGATTTATCAACCATAGCATTTCCTGTGTCTTTCAACGAACCTTTGACTCTCTTACAACGAACAACTGAGGAGTTGGAATACTACGGATTGCTACAACAGGCAGCTGAAGCTAACGAGCCAGTCGAACGGATGTGTTATGTTGCAGCGTTTGCGATATCCAGCTACGCGCACACTAGACATCGCTCCGGAAGGAAAGGGTTGTAAGTGGTACCTGTTTTGTATGAGAAGTTGTGCCAAAGTTCTTGTCAGCAACCCGATGCTTGCAGAAACATTCGAAGATGTTCGGATGAAGTTAATCGCGGAAAAGGTCTCGCACAATCCGGTCGTCATTGCCTATCATGCCGAGGGAGACGGATGGGAACTACATGGCACGTCCGCTGGGAAGACCAAGTTTTGGGGTTAGTTGTTGCAGTACCTCGCCCCCATGCGAAGTATGCACGCGAGTAACCTCATATTCCCTGTAGGTAAAAGCTTGGAAATCATTCCTCTAGGCACGACACAGCTCAAGATAGGTGATGATCAATACGAATGGTAAAAAGGATCGTTGTGTGCGAGTTAGTATGACGTTGATTTGATCATGCAGGAACAAACCATCCTCTTTCATGCGAAATCTGATGATGGGAACCAAGTACCTCGAACACTGCGGAAAGATGACGATTACGAACATGGTCAGCGGAGCCAGCTGTGCCATCGACTTCAAGCAAGCAGGTTATTGGGGCGCCTCCAACGAAATCGCTGGTGCTGTTCTCTCAAGGTCCGGGGACGTATGCGCACGCATTGAGGGCAAGTGGGACGATCAGATCGTACTCGCCCTTGATTCATCGCACCTTCGTGTGCTTTGGCGCATCACGCCATTCCCGAAACAGGCGATGGGATATTATGGGTTCACAGCATTCGGGATTACTTTGAATGAAATTACCACCGACCTCGAGGGCAAGCTTCCGCCCACCGACTCACGATTTCGACCAGACGTGCGCGCACTCGAAGAAGGGAATGTCGATGAGGCCGAAGCACACAAGACGCGTCTGGAGGAATTACAAAGAGATAGACGAAGACGCAGTGCAGACCGAACTCCTCGCTGGTTCAAGCAGGTTGGTGAAGATTGGAGATATAGAGGGGGCTACTGGGAAGCAAGAGCGACGGGATGGAGAGAAGACCCGGTCGAACCTCTCTGGTGACAGTCGCTCCATGGATGTTTTAAATGGTTGTCCGGAGTACATATTGTCCGAAGTAGACACATGAGGAAGGTCCACACATGTTTTGGAAGCACTACTGGTCAACGCCCGCGTGCGGAAGATTCCCCTCAAATCTCACTCATCTCAAGAGAAAAGCAGGTCGTTTTGCGCTGGTTCTGCGGCCGTCATGTAGTTCGGTTTGCTGTGCGAGAAAAATCCCTCACAATGACGAACTTGACGAGATTTGATACGGAGAACTCCATGTGCATACATTCATTCGCTAGCTCCTCCGAGCTTCCTCCCACTCCTCTGCACAAATTGCACCGTACGTTTAGTCGGTGCCTTTGACGAGGCAATATGACGAACCGTTTCAAGGATCTGATCGAACTGGAGTGTACAATTGGCCGAGGCTTAGGTACTGTACAAACAAAGGCTATGGTCGTTTAGGGATTTGCGTCACGCTTGCCATCTGACACTGTGACAGCCTCGACCGAGTAGTAGACAGCAGCGACGATGTCTCTGCTAGTCCTCCAACGAGGTTCGAGTCATTCGAGACGCGTCTTGAAGCGTTGTCTTGCGACGTATGTCCCGACTATCGAGAAGGACTGCCCTTCCATCATACCACCTTATACCAAACTACTTGACAAGCTAGAGCGTGTACAAAAACTGCTCAACAAGAAGCCGCTGACACTAGCAGAGAAGATTCTATATAGCCATTTGGTTGACCCGGAGAAGAATTTGTCTAGCGGTGGGAACATCAGGGGCGAAACCTACCTGCAGCTCAGCCCACAACGAGTGGCAATGCAGGATGCCTCTGCACAGTTGAGTCCTTCCTATATTTTTTTGATCGACCTACTCAAGGCGCATCAGAATGGCGTTGTGAGTCCAGCTGCACGCGAGACTCTTCTTCGGGTTTATACAGTCTCAGATTGCAATTCATGAGCGCTGGTCTCTCTCGATGCGCTGTGCCCACAAGTATTCATTGTGATCATCTTATCCAAGCAGTCGATGGCGCATCGTCAGATCTTCAGGTGACTGCTACCTGTCTACGACACTGCATGACTGATGCATCCCCATAGCGGTCTATTGTGTCCAACCAAGAAGTTTTCGATTTCCTTGAAAGTGCTGCTCGGAAGTATGGAATTGAATTCTGGAAGCCTGGGTCAGGTATCATTCACCAGATCGTACTTGAAAATTACGCCGCTCCTGGGATGCTCATGTACTTACTTTTCCTCGCGGCGTATGCACGGACTAAATGTTTGCACAATATAGGCTGGGCACTGGTGTGTTGTCAAACCATCGAGCTTACGCGGAAACAGTGACACCAATCTATAGACTCTCACACTCCAAACGCTGGAGGGCTTGGTCTGCTTGCTATTGGCGTTGGTGGCGCAGACGCTGTGGATGCCATGACCGGCACGCCTTGGGAATTGAAAGCCCCCCACGTGGTCGGTAAGATCTTCGTCATGTGTGGAGAGCCCACTACTTCATCATGTCTCCAGGCATCCACCTCACAGGCCAGCTCAGTGGCTGGACGACTCCCAAAGATTTGATCTTGCATCTAGCAGGAAAGCTCACTGTCAGAGTACGTTTACCTCATTACCCGTGGAGATGCCTGTCAATCAGTTTGTAGGGTGGCACGGGACGCATCCTAGAATACTTTGGCCCCGGGGTTGCAGCTCAGTCATGTACAGGTACGTCGCATATTCGCAATCACTCGTATCAGCATTTGGAGCGTTATAGGGCTGGCGACTGTCGCGAACATGGGAGCTGAGGTGGGTGCAACGACTTCAACTTTCCCGTACACGAAAAATATGCGCACATACCTTCATGCAACTGGACGTGGTCCAGTAGCTCGTGCTGCAGACGAAGCCGCCAGAAAAGGCTTTCTCAGCGCCGATGAGGGTGCCGAATACGACGAAGTGATCGAGATCGTACGTGCCATCATGGATGTCGTTCCTCACCTGAACTTTCTCCGTTCAGAACTTGTCGGATTTGGAGCCCATGATCAATGGTCCGTTCACCCCTGACCTAGCTACACCTTTGTCGAAGTTCGGAGCTTTTGTCCAAGAAAGCGGTTGGAAAGACGAGCTTTCTGCCAGTCTAATTGGATCTTGCACGAATAGCTCTTACGAGGACTTGGTAAACCTTCTTCATGAAGCTTGAGAGACGACATTTCGCCTGACATCCTCAAGACCAGGGTTGCAGAGGTCGCAAAACAGGCACAAAGTGCTGGATTGACCGCCAAAGTTCCCTTCCTGTGCACACCCGGTTCTGAGCAGATTCGCGCGACTATGGAACGTGATGGAATCACAACCACTTTACAAGATGTTGGTGTTGTCGTTCTTGCAAATGCGTGCGGTCCCTGCATTGGCCAAGTAGGTTTTACTCTTCTCTTCAGAATGTAACCAACGTCTTGTCCCAGTGGAAGCGAGAAGACTCGAAATGCGAAGAGAATGGTGTGTGATACTCGGATAATAAGCATGTACATCAAAACTCATGTCGCTCGCGTATACTCCAGCCATTCTGACGTCATTCAACCGGTGAGTTGACTTCTTATCTCCAGTTATTCTTCTGAGTGAATTTGTACAGGAACTTCAAGTCGCGCAATGACGGAAATCGTTATACCATGAACTTTCTGGCTTCTCCGACTATCGTTACAGCTATGGCATTCTCGGGCAAACTGACATTCAACCCTATGACTGATGCTATTAGCTTGCCAAATGGACAACTCTTTAAGTTCTCGCCGCCTTCTGGACAAGACCTGCCTACCGAAGGGTTCACTGCGGGAAATACTGACTATTACCCCAGTCCCATGCCAGAACCTCAGCCGGAAACCCAGATCGTCATCAGCAAGGATTCTCAGCGTCTCGAGGTACTGGAGCCATTTCCTAGCCATTTTGGACCCCAGAATCCACGAGGACTCGAGCTTCCATCTCTGAAGGTTCTGATGAAAGTGAGAGGTAAATGTACCACTGATCATATTTCGGCGGCTGTGGGTCACGTTTTATCAATCGGTTTATTTAAATTGATTGATCCTCGTTGCCAGGGGCCATGGCTAAAGTACAAAGGTCATCTTACCAATATATCGGAAAATCTGCGTATGTCACAGGATCACTGCACCCTACCCACTTTGACTGCTTCCTTCCAGTTATTACAGCTATCAATGACGAGGGCGGAGACATGAATGTGGCATTCGACCATGATCACGATTCTTCTCAGTCCAAGAGTGACACCATTCCTGCCATTGCCAAGAGACTAAAGGCGCGAAATCAGCCATGGGCTCTGATCGTGGACGAAAACTATGGCGAGGGAAGTGCTCGCGAACACGCTGCACTACAACCTCGATTCTACGGTATGAGCTCGTCTTTCATATAAGTTGAACAGGGTTTAGGTGTGACTCCGCAGGTTGTGCCATGATTGTCGCGCGTTCCTTCGCTCGTATCCATGAGACCAATCTGAAGGTAGTACTCGACGAAAGTGATATCTAGAATGCCACTGATGATTGCTTCCAGAAACAAGGTGTTCTCCCTCTTTGGTTCGTCGATAAGGCAGACTACTCTCGAATCGGCTCTGGTGACGTGGTCGAAACTATTGGCCTTGAGGATCTCATCAATGGAAATGGAAATGCAGTTATCAAACTCCGCGTTACGAAGCCGAGGGGGGAAATATTTGAGGTTCTTACTCGGCACACAATGTCGTCAGACCAGGTCAGTTGGTTGAAGGCTGGTTCAGCCTTGAACTTCATCCGTTCACAAATGGCATGAGGGATTATTACGGATAGCACTTGGTGATAGTATACAGATCTAGCTGGTGACTGTTGTTAGCCCTTTTCCAATGTCGGAAAGTTCCTTCGGATTCATAAAATGTTGTCTTTGCAATGCGGCGAGTACATTTTTGGCAACCAGAAGGGCCGAATCAGGTAAGCCAGCTAGCTGCGCAACTTTGAGTCCATGGCTATTGCGGTTTACGCCTGGCCGAAGGCGGTGAGAGTACGTGAAGAAGTTGTCCTGATATTCATCACATGATTAAAAAAGTCGAGTCCGTTTTTTTGGAAATGGAATTTGACCTACTTCAGTCTCGTGAACGTCGGTGCAGAAAAAGCCGACGTCGCGGAATACACCATCGCCATGATGATTCACCTCACCGTACGCCAGTAAATCAGCCAACTCATGGAAATGAGTTGCGAACAATGCCCGACAGCGATTATGCACCACAAGATGATGCACTGTCGCGAATGCGATTGCAAGACCATCTTTGACCGTTGTACCTCGTCCGACTTCATCCATGATTACCTAGTAACATATTCAGCTTCGACGACGTTTGGTGATTGCATGGAACTGACCAAGCTCTTTTCCGTGGCTCGGCGTAGAATCTCAGCGGTCTCGAGCATCTCGACCATAAATGTACTTCGGTCCCTAAAGATATCATCTTTCGCCCCAACTCTTGAGAACAACTTGTCAACGATTCCAACGACGGCATGTTCGGCAGGTATAAATGAACCCGTTTGCGCAAGGATTGCAATCAGGGCGGTCTGTCGCAGAAAGGTCGACTTGCCTGCCATGTTCGGCCCTGTGATGACGTGCAGACGAGAGTGAGGCTTAAGACCAACCGAATTTGGGGTAAAGACACGGCCTGACGTGAGTAAGCCGAGTTCGACAGTGGGATGCCGACCATCCGTCACCTCGAATGTAGCACTGCAGACATGTCAGTAGCTAGGACGAACCGAGTAAAGACACGCGCTTACTCGTCCTTGATCACTGGGCGGACGAACTTCAGTTCAACCGCCAGGTTAGCAAAGCCGAGTGCAATATCGAGCTCATCTATTATGCGGGCATTGTGCCGGAGCTGGGGGGAGAATACTTTCACCTACGAAGAACCTGAGCGCGTGTCCGAGAGGAATGTTTCAAAACAAACCTCATCGCGCAGCGAGTTGAAGATTTCCTTTTCTGCATTCGCTATGGCAGCTGTAGTTTCTACAATCTGAGCTCCAAGTTTTGACCAAGGCTACGAAACATCCGTAAGGTATGAATGAGTCGGGCTACACAACAATGAACATACCTGATAGAAATAGCTGCGGGTTGATGCACTCTCTGAGATAGCGATGAAGGAAGGGTCGCTCTTTATTTTGGCTTCGTCTCTTTTCGCCCTCCCAATATGAACGTGCATACCGTGCGCAGGATTCGTACGCAACGTCAGAGAGGGGGTACCTGAATCAAACTCAGCATAGTGACATCACAAAGCAATGATCCTTACCATACTGAATCTGAAGATCACGTTCTAGATTTCTTCTACGCTGAAGAAGGACATGCAATGTGTCGTGTAAAGTAGCCAGTTCTCCCGAGAATCTAGAAGCAATATAACACCGTGCCCACGACCAATAGGTGGCAAGCCTCACTCACTCTGGTCGAATGGTCCTCTTGTGTATTCCGTACGCAGTACTTGAAGACTTCTGGTCGTTTTCCGGAGAATCACTTTCAACAAACTCATCAAGCGAAGAGGATTGGAACTCGACATCCTCCAGTGCCAGAGTGATGCGCGTAGATAAATCATGAAGGCTGGTGATCTTTGATACAAGGGTATCGACACTGGACCAGTCCTCACCACGAACGCTATCCCGCTCCCGGCGTTCCATTGTTTTCTCAAGTTCGATTCTATTTTGGATGGTTGTCCAAACCTGGATGGTACGGTTGATTGCGAGAAGATCTTTGGGCTCTCCTTTACAGGAGAGGAAACGCTGGACGATACGACATGCATCTTCGGAGTCTTGCAATGAACGTACGATATCATCTCGCAGATGTGGCCTATGATAGAAAAATGCTACTAGCGACTGCCGCGCTTCAATCTCCCTTTGCGACGTACTCGGCGAGCCTAACGAAAGTAAACATTGAAAGACTGCAGATCGGAGGAATGTGGCGGAGAAAACGAACACAATCTACGAGTCAATGAACGCAATCCACTGCTGGTCACCGTCCGGTTGATGACACTTAGAAGGCTCCCAGCTAGCCCTCCCTCCCTTGCACTCTCATGTATTTCGAGTGCTTTGATGGTATGGGAATCAATTTGCATGCGTTCATCGATACCCTCTCGGTTTGGAACAGAGAGCTGGGGCATGTGTTCCATGAGATTAACTTGCATATAGGTTGTGAGTATATTGATGGCAACGGATTCTTTCAGCGTATAAGAGGGACCGTATTGATGGGTGGGGCTATCGGAAGGTTCGACATAGGTCAGAAAGTTGCCTTCGTCTTCGAGAAGTTGCCGAATTGGATGAAGTGGCGAATCTCTCAGCTCCTGTGCGAGAACAATCTCTCGGGGACTGATGCGTGCGAGGTCGTCCTTGAGCCCTTCGAGCGGGGTCGCCTTGGTGAAAAATTCGCCAGTCGAGACATCAATCCATGCCAAACCAACTCCCTGAAAGTTGGGTCCACAAGAGGGTGAATTTGCACTAATAGCGAGAAGGAAGTTGTTTTCAAAGGGATTTAAAAAAGGCTCATCAATGAGGGTACCAGGGGTGATGACGCGAACCACGCGACGGTCGAACTCGGGTTTCTGACCGTTTGTGTAGCGCGGAAACTCCTCGCACATGGCAACGAAGAGCTTGTGCTGCTGAACCAAGACCTTGAGGTACTTGTCGAGATGCATGATCGGAAAACCACACATGGGGACATCCTGCTTGTCCCAAACGCGGGAGGTCAGTTTGATGCCAAGCAGACGGGCGACGTGATTGGCTTGGTCAAAGTATGACTACCCGACGAGCGTTAATGCGATGAGACGCGTTTTGAGCAGTTCATACCTCATAGAATTGGCCCACGCGGGTGAGAAGGATGCAATGAGAAAACCTCGATAGATTTGTCAAGATCCCGGTGGCAAGCGAGTTGCGTGGTTGTTTCGGGGAAACGACTGTTTCTGACACGGTGCTTTCCGACGCTTTGGGCTTGCGACCACGCCTAGGCCGCGCCGAGTCTTGGGCCACTGGTCGCAGATTTAGCATGAGACGACAACACGGTGGTAAAAGAACCTTGTGGGGTAGATTCGCTGGATGTCAGAAGGGATCTCCTAGGGGCTTTCCCATTGTGGGCAGTGGGGGTAGCATCGTCAGGCTGGAGGGGTGCTGCAGGTCGTTTTGGGAGCTCGGAAAAGGGCTTCTTTGTGACGGTTGGCGGGCGGGCGGCGTGGTGAGGGGAGGAATGAAAGGGGCGGATAAGGGGGACGCGACGCATGCAGGACGAGGAGGTGCTTGTATGCGCGACGGTGGCGCAGGATGGTCGGAGCTTTAAAAACGGGTTGGACAAGTTTCTCCTCGTCTCTGCTCGCCTCTTCTCCACCAAAATGTCATTCGCAGGCAGACGCAGAGGAAACAAGGTCAAGAAGGGCGTCCAGTTCACCCTCATGGTCGTCGGTGCGCCTTTTTCTCCCCGTTCCCCCTTTCCCTTCCCTCACTTTTCACCTAGGTGCTTCTGGGACGGGCCGCACAACGTTTGTCAACACCCTTTGCGAGTCCGAGGTCCTTGCCCACAAGGTCGCTGACAATCCGGACACCGCCCACATCGAGGAAGGCATCAGGATCAAACCTGCCAACGTCGGTACGGTTGTTCCCGTCCACCCTCTTCCCTCCCGTCTAACTCCCCCCTCCCGCAGAACTCGAGGAGGATGGCGTTCGTATTGCCCTTACCATCGTTGACACGCCTGGTTTTGGCGACAACATTGATAATGAGTTCGCGTTAGTATCAATTTGTTCTCTTGGCACCTTTCTCCTAACAAGACTACTAGCTTCCAAGAGATCGTTGGGTACCTTGAGCGTCAATACGATGATATCTTGGCCGAAGAGTCTCGTATCAAGCGCAATCCCCGCTTCCGTGACAACAGAGTTCACGCTTTGCTCTACTTCATCCCTCCTACAGGACATGCGTACGTAACAGTAATTTTGAACGAGTCCGCTAAACTCATACCTGGACGACAGTCTGAGGGAGATGGACATCGAGCTGATGCGTCGCCTATCCCCTCGTGTCAATGTCATCCCTGTCATTGGCAAGGCCGACTCGTTGACCCCCAGTGAGCTTCGGGGATTCAAGAAACGAGTGAGTTGTTTACGTGAACTCACTACACATCACTTACCGTGCACTTAGATCATGGAGGACATTGAGCACTATGACATCCCCGTGTACAATTTCCCGTACGATGTCGAGGAAGACGACGAAGAGACCATTCAAGACAACAGCGAGCTTCGGGTAAAACAACTCAAATCGAGTTCCTTGGATATATTGCTGACTCAAAACAGGCGCTACTTCCCTTTGCCATCATTGGATCTGAAGAGGAAATTGACATTGATGGACAACCTGTTCGGGCTAGGATATACCCATGGGGTATTGCCGAAGTCGACAATCCAAAGCACTCGGATTTCAGCAGGCTTCGAAGTGCTCTATTGAAGTAATGTTTCAGTGTATCTCCCCCCACGTCTCACTAACAAGAGATTAGTTCACACCTTGGGGATTTGAAGTCGCTCACTCACGACGTCTTGTATGAGACTTACCGTACCGAGAAGTTGTCCAGGACGGTGCATGCGGACACCCAGTACGGTTGTACTTTTTTCGCTGGGTATTGTGTTGCTAAGTGACCTGTTATGTCAGCGATTCTTCTATTCTCCCAGAAGAACTTGCGACGCAGAGCGTCCGTCTCAAAGAAGAACAGCTTCGTCGGGAGGAAGAGAAGGTGCGTCATTGCCGGTCCCACGTGTTCGATGTGTTGATTGCTTCGTAGCTTCGTGAGATTGAACTCAAGGTACAACGTGAGATCAACGAAAAGCGCCAGGAGCTTTTGGCGAAGGAAGAATCCCTCAGGTATGTTGCACGTTTTGCTAGGTAGTACAGTAGCTGAGTGTGCGCCATTCGACAGAAATTTGGAGAGTCGACTGGCTGCTCAAGGATCGCAGGCCGAGTTCCGGGACTGAATTTGACCGACATTTGCGGTCGACACGTATACCCAACGTCTGTCCGTTCGTTACTCCTTTGTGCACTCCACTCGTTTCTGGCTGTTTACTGTGCGACATTATTACCGGATAATCCATTGACATTCCTTATGAGTTTACCTGCTTTTCTTGCTGCGTGTCGACTTGTTTCCGAGCATAATCACAAATTTTTCTTCTCTGAGTGGGAGTGAAAGTCGCGTGCATACCTAGTTGATATTCAACCTCCGACGATCCTGACGGGTGCAACGCCCTGTTGGCATCATTTGCTGCTGTCCTGCTTCGCGTCCTCGTTGTTCGGCCCGTCGTCAAGGTCCCCGCCGTCGCGCTGCATGCTCACCAGCGTCGCCACCCGCCTGTCTTGGCACTAACTCGACGCTCGCGTCCGCCGTCCTTACACCAGGCCGACCACGGTATGGTACCCGAGTTTTCTGCGCATCAGCCCTCAGCGCCCCAGCGATCCCGCCAAAGGCCTGATCACTCATCCGGCTCCCCAGTTGCTACATCGTCCCCCTCCCCTCCCAATTCCTCTTTCTCTCCACCAACCGTATCCCAACGCCGCCGTTCCGTGGCAGTAAACTTCCCCCCTGCCGTCCCGCCCCCCAGCCAACCGATTCCTCACGTTCCTTATCCTTCCTCAGCGTTCTCCACCACTGACGAAGACCCAACTTTGACGATAGGCATCCCTGACGACCCCCAGTTCATTGCAAGGCACCGATCCAGCACGAGTGCTAGCCAAAATTCCTACGGTCGCCCTGCCGCGTCTGCCAACTTGGCAGCCGTTGCTGCCTTTCCTCACAACCGACATCACGTTTCAACTTCGATCCCTGTCTCCAATTCTCATAGTCCCCAGCTGTCAACGGGCACCGTGGCTCACCCTTCCAGCCAAGCTTCTTCCGATCCCGTATCAAAAAGTATGACACGTCCTAACCTCTTGAATACTCAAGCAAATACGCAGGACATAGTGCCAGATCGTCTATTGCTCTCCCCGCATCATCCGCATTCGTCGTCTGAATCACGGCCCTCTTCGCGTCGCGCATTGACAAGGGCGCTGGAGCTCGCCCGAGAAGCAGTTCAGCTTGATGCGACGAACGATGACCCCCACGCTGCTGTCATAGCGTACGGAAGGAGCGTTGCTCTCCTCAGTGAAGTCATGGAACGAGTACGAAGAGGCGAAGATACCTCCGATGGGCGCAGGAAGAATGGACGAAGGCGCAGCGTTGTCGCTCAGGAGGAGGAAGTCAGGCGACTGAAATCAATTGTATGTTGCACCCGTGATACAGCTCAGAAGCAAACTCATTAGATAATCCTTTCAGCACGATACATATGCTGATAGGATGAATATATTGAGCCTCATATACAGCATACCACCCATTCCCCATTCCCCCTCTTCCGTGTATGCTCCTTCCTCTTCGACAGAGTCGACACAGCCGCCGTCCCCTACCTCCCTCTCTCAGTCATCGGATTCCCATACGTCCTCATCTTCCGTCACCGAGCACACCCAGGACGATCCCCACTATCCGGCTCTGCATGATGACCTCAATGATGAGCAGGATGCACATGAGGGCATCGGCTCTGCAATGCTGAATGCTGCTCATCTCTCACGCGAATTTTCATCAAGCTCATTATCGCAACACCCTTATGCGGCTTCAACGGAGACGGGCTCTTCCCCCAACAGCAAGCAGGCTGCCCTTAGTCGCACTTCTACTCTTCCTGTGAATCGCACCCAGCACCAATCCCCAGTCGTTGGTAGACCTAGAGCAGCTTCTGTACTCCCTCCTGCTGCTCCACCTCCAATATCATCACCACCTCCCCCACCTCCAGAGTTGTCGTCAACCTATACCTCTACAATTCCCTCTTCACAGACAGCTCGATTTCTGGAGGTTACTCGGCCCCGTGGAAACTCTCTCGGCCACTCACGAACTGGCTCTGGAACCAGGCTCACTTCAGTCACAGAAGAAGGCGTCAGAATTGATGGCCTTTCACAGGGGGATGACATCCAATTCGAGGATGATTTAACTGCTTCTCTTTCCCGACGTCCCGACACCCCGCGCCTAGCGAAACGTGACTCCCACCCGCTTCCCCCACTTCCTTCCCCGACCAGTGCAGCCCATCCGTTCCGTACTGCTACGGCACCAACGGCCACATCGAGGCTTCCAGGATCTCCGGTCCCTGCCCAGTTTATACCTTCTCGTCCTCGAGGGGAATCACTGAGCGTGACGGGGGGTCAACCCTTGATCAATTCGTCAATTGCAATGGGCACCATACATCAACGTCGGAGCAAGATGTCAGCTCCACCATCTACTACCGCTACGATGTCCTCATCACCTACCGAATCGAACCCTCCGTCTTCGTTCACACTCCCGCCTGCCAAAGCACCAACTTCTCCCCCGAGTTCGGGAATCGCTCCGACTCCCGGACGGAGCCGTGCTTCTTCACAGCCGGGCCGTCGACCATCTGTCGTCAACGGTCGGATATCTCCCTTCGAACCACAACGTCCCCCGCTCCCCCAGACCGCACTTTCGAACGGACGGAAAGTCTCTACCTCGTCGAAGTTGAATCAGAACATCACCCTCAATGTACAAATTCAACCACAGTTTGTCATACAGAGTGAACTCCTCTCCCCTCCTGCCTTGTCACTTCTTCCTCCGTCCGCGATGCTCACGAATATACCCACTACCCCGACTTCTCCACTTCCGCCCGCCCCGCCCACCGATAGCCACAGAAAACCGTATCACATGATGACTCTGCTCGCGAACACTATGAATTCAAGATCAGGTGGATATATCACGCGGCGATTACATGTCCCTCAGGGCGTCTGGTCGCAGGGAGGAGCTAAACTTACGAATGTCCCAGAAAAGGTACGCGTTGTGGAAGTTCTATGCTCCGCTTTGGAGGAGATGCAGCAATCAAGCGTCGAGTTTTTCGGTGCTGGTAGTGTGTGTAGCGGGCTGGCACTCGGGATTGGAAGTGTCGGGCGGAAAGAGGCGGAAGCGTGGGTGGGCAAGCTTGAGGAATTCTCGTCTATATGCGACAGCGTCGTTGCAAATTTTGGCAAAAAACTTGGCGTAGGGGAAGGTTTCGTTTCTAAGAAGAGTGGGGTAGGTTATTCGTGCGTATGGTGCTGGGATTACAATCAACTCACGCAACATCCTAGGTGACATCATGGGGTGGAAAGCTGACTCGACAATTCGACAAGTTCACCAATGGTAAAAAGTACGTGTTCTCTTGTCATCTTTGTATATCGGAAGCTTACTAGGTATGATAGTCTTGATTCGCCTGCGGCATACGTGGCTGGATTGGGTAGACTATTCGCGCACGCCCAACTGCTCGATGAACATTCAAAAGCGCTCCTTTCGCCACCCGTGGC
This sequence comes from Xerocomellus dryophilus, assembly GCA_038089495.1. NCBI lineage: Eukaryota > Fungi > Basidiomycota > Agaricomycetes > Boletales > Boletaceae > Xerocomellus > Xerocomellus dryophilus. Next base: position 14,351 of record JBBPKY010000293.1, read on the forward strand.
GCCTATTTATATCGCGTTTCCCGCTGACCTTAGAACGGCCGCAGAGGTCAAACTAAAACGCGCTTCGGAATTCTTCGCCAGTGTCGTTCTAACATTCGTCATCCGTGACCTTGCCCAGCTGTTGGACAAGTACGCGAAGAAGTGCGAGAAGTGGCTCGCGGAGTGATTAGAAATTGGAACGGATTTTGTTGTGGTGTAGTATTCTTTTCGTGAGGCATATGTATTTTATCATCTGGGACTAGACTTCTGTTCCTTCATCTGACTTCCTCGTGAAACCTGTGCGACGCTTGTTTTTCGTCGCTAACCCCTAATCCATAACCCTTTCGATTTTCTCCACTACGATATACTTTTTAAAATTGTGCATAGCGCAAGATATGAGATCAGGATTCCGTACAAACCAATATATGGATACAACAGAGAAATCGCAGACCCACTCCCGAACGGAAAGTCCCAAAATTCTGGCTAGGTTGGTATAGTCTGGTTGAGTTCGGGAGTTGGGGGTCGTCCTCGTAGACGTGTTATCACCTGCATTCGCCGATCTGGAACTCAGATGAGCATACAATATTATGCAATGCCTAAGAGGCCCACTGTAATCCAGCCGAAGGTGCTCATCCGGGCATTCTTCGTCGGAATCGACCAATGGGTCAGAGTTGAGCACTGTGTGCCAAGCATCTGTAATAATGCGGGCACCGCGTGAGATACGAGTGCGAGAGTTTAGTAAGAAGCACATACGCTGTAGCATGGTACGAGGAGGGCCTGGGGGTACACTAGTGGCCCGTCTGCTTCTGAGAGGTCGTGAACCAGGATTGGACATGTTGGACCTTCGGGGACGGTGCATGTCCATAGACATCCGACGATGCGCGGGCAACGTTTGTGGATGTCTTTGTTGGCGCTCCAGCGAAGTCGACCGAATAGGCACAACTACCATGATCTTTCTCAGAGCAATGGGGTTGACAGGGACATGCGGGCTTACGGTCAGACCGACGACCCTGGGCCCCCCTCGGCGTCGGCTCGGCGTGACGACCAACCTCGTGTCGTGATGGCCCTCTGTCAGCCATTCTCCCGGCTCTCCTTTTCCTGGGTGTGACTGAAGGCATGTCTTCCGTTTCTAGTCTGCCCGGGTTGGCTGTTGTCTTTTTCTTGGGTGGTTCTACCTTCTCTGACATGATGCAAGCACTGTACCGGATTCCCCGCTTGGCGAGCGACTGTGACAACGGAAATGAACTGATTTGGGAGCGTCTTCGTACCTTTCAAGCCTGGCCGCGGACCGCGCCCCACATGTACTTTCCATCCTCCGGCCAAGATCTGCTTGGGTAACCTCGTGGTCCGCACTCTGCTCTTACTGATGGCATGTAGACGCCGAGGGACAGATGGCAGGATGCCCCACACAGGCTTTGAAGCTCATGGTGGAAAGGCAGTAGAGACGTCGCACTTGAACTGGTACTACACTTATAAGGTGGCGTCTACATGCACCGAGTCGAGCGCTTCCTGACAAGATTGCCCACTTGTCTCGAGCCTTCCAGATGCCAGTTCCTAACGTCGCTCGTTCTTTACTAGTTCAAGCTCCTGCATGACCTCCACGATCGACCAGGGCCTCCTTTGCCATCGCCACAGTCCTCTCATTCATGGCCTTAATACCACAGGTGAGCAGAACCGGTTTATCTTATGCATATCGATGTGAACATGTGGCTCGCGCCAATAATCGGAGGGACCTGTGGGGCGGAACTTCCGGTTTTAGTTTGGCTCGGTCTTTTTCATTGGTATGCGACGACTCCCACTCGGCCTAGAAATTTGCTTGAAATAATGTTCCATCCGACATACGACCGTTGCCTACACTGTCCGTGTCTGAGGTCGCGCAAGTACAGGTTAACATTAATGATGTTTAAACAACATTAATACTGAAAAATTCAGTTGTGAGCTAGGGCAAAATAGTACATCGAAAATCCTTCCAATGTGTTGTCGAACGAAGACGAGGCTCGTTCACGTACGATAAATAAATGCGATGAAACCCTCGTCAAAGAAGAATATTTGAGGTATAGAATGCGTGGATGGATTAGCGCATGTGGGAGGGATGATAGAAGGTTGAATTTGTTCCGCAGAAAGGTGAACGGAATAGAAACGTGAAAAGTATGAAGCAAAAGGAGTAAATGATAACACGCATGGTGAACAGAGTTCACCAGAATTCTCGAACGCACTCCAGGACTTCAACCACGACGGAGCTCTTGTACATGAGGGCATGATCAGCACCTTTGACGACTTTCACGTCACACCGATCCTCGCCCATCGTACGCTCCATCCATCTCACCGCGTTCTCTGCAATCTTCTCGTCTCGGTCACCGTACCAAACCCGAACTTTGTGAGGGTAATCGGTATACGAGAAGCCCCAAGGACGATTGTCGTGATTCAGGATCTGCAGTAGGTCGCTGTGGGTGCCTTTCGATGCCTCGGCATGAGACGCAGCAATCAAGGCATTTCCGAGGGCTGCTTGGTATGAACCAGAGGTGGTCGTAATGACGCTGCTGTACGGTGAGGAGAGAACACTGTTCCTCGGCGATGAAGGTACGCTTGGCGGGCTTGATCTAGGGGTAACTGCGCTAGACGTGCTGAACGAGATTGAGCGTCGTGCCGCCTGCCTGGGAATGGGTGATTTAATAGTGGGCTTTTCCACGTTGATATCGATCGATCGGGTAGAGTTTATTGGCTTTCCTGGAAGACCGGTTTGAGGAGATGACGTCAACGTGCGGGGGACTGGGCTCGCAGGTTTATTGCTCCAGTCGAAATCACTCAAGCCTAATCCGACGTCAACACAGATAGGCTGAGGGAGTTGTGGGCTAGGTAAATTCGCCTTTTCGCCCTTGGAGCCGTTAACACCTGCTTTGCCTTTTAACGAGCCCATTGACCGAAGGGTCTTCAACTTCTTCCCCACACTTGAATGATGTGTCGTTTCCGCTGCCGGTGAGGGAGGCTGCGATTGGGATGTAGATTTGGATGGTTTCAGCCGGCCAAGAATACCCCTGGAAGCCTTCCGTCTTGTTTGCTGATTCATAGACCGTGCCCCTAGCGTGCTCTGGCTCCCGAAGCGACCGTCGAAGTCCCTCAAATCATCGTAGTCACTGAACAGACTGGATGCAACACTCATCCGCCTCCTCGCATCCGACTGGGATGGATAGACACTAGACTTGCGGAGTTGCTCGAATTGTGACAATGAATCAGGATCTGCGGTGGTATCCGACTGGATGTAATAAGGCCTGCTGGGAGATGGTGGAGCTGTATAGCCTATTCCGCGGAAAGCGACCGTTGGGGGCTTTCCGAGCATCCACGCCTGTATTTTCCACTCTGCAGCTTGTGCAGTCTTCAGGATGCCATTGGGAACATACTTCAACCACTTGTAGCCACCTAAGGATTGCTCTCAGTGATCAGGTGCTTTGCGGTGAATATATTCCATACCGCTTTCGCCACCACCAATCCATGGGGCTAGTAGACAAAGATCACCCCTGATGCGCTCAGGTACGCGATTTGCGAAGGACAAAGCATACGGAGCTCCAGCGGAGTGAGCCATGACACTACATTCGTAGATTTGGAGCTGATCGAGCACTTCTTCCACAACAGAAGCCCATTCCATAATGCCATGAGCAGATTTTGATTGGGGCACTTCAGTGCGACCAAGCCCCCACCTAACACGTTTCGTGTGAGCTCTCATATACACGATGACCCCGAATTAATTTACCTATCAATAGCAATTAATCGGAGGCCTAGGCAATCGGCCATTTCATCGTAGAGACCCATGATATGCCTTACGCAACCCAGCCCAAGAAACACAACGAGCGGAAAACCGTTTGGGTCTCCCATATCCGCGAGACTCACTGTGAGCGGGTGGTCTAACGAAGCATGTGGGTATCGTGTGAGCTTCAATAGTGTCGTTAATCGTGCAGACCGCAGGTATTCGGCGATGGCTTGTGATGTGGACGTTGGAGATACAGAGAACTGAGTTGGGTCGAATGACTGCTGAGACGCATGTGCGGAAGTTGTTGAGGATGAATGGGCACATGTGTCTGAGGCGGCAGCACGGACGCCAAGACGGACACTGGAACCATCAGAGGTATTTGAAGGGCAAGAAGCCAGGGGTGGAGCGCGAGGACCATTGGAAGGTGGAGCGGTCACCTGGGAATTCTTTTGGTTGTTGTACGTGCGCCTGACTTCGTGCTCAATACTATCCATTGACGACCGACTGAGAAGTTCAGCTTCCTCGTCAGGTGTCAAGGGCTCTGGTTCGGATTCCTCTTCCTCCGGACCTGCTAATAAATCGCCATTGGCATGACCATAACCCGGAGTATGTACGGATGGTGGGCGGGTGCGTTCGAGGGTATGTGGCGCATGATTACGAATAATTTCGGATATAGAGGGAATTACAGTTCGTGGGCGCTCCGTGGGTTGTACGGTATTGGGCGGGGTGTGGTTGTCGAAGTCGGTAACCGGAGGTGTGATATTATCGCTGGGGGTAGAATCAACTGTAATGGTAGAGGTTGATACTTTTCGCGAGAAGCTGGAAGCAGGGGTATGGCGGTAACGCGGATGGGAACGAGGAGGTTTCGTAGCTGGCATGTCGTCGTCGTCATCGTCGTCTGAGGTGACAACCTTTTCGCGCCTTCTGCCTTTTCCTTTGCCAAGCACAACGCCCGGAGGTGGTGTTGGGAGCGGCGGCTGAAATAGAGGGTGGTGACCAGAAAGGGGAAAACGCGAGTTTGATGAGTTTCGCGAGAAAAGGTCGTCCATGGATGCACCAGCCATTCCGTTCATACCGTCTACCAGGGCATCTAAGGTCTCTACTCCTGCGATCGGGGCGGCGACGAAGACAGGAAAGCCGAAGGGGGAGAAACCACCGATCGAGGAGGCATCGACAGGCGTCGGGGGAGGGTCCTCTAGACTAGAGGTTCCGGAGAACCGCAAGGGCGGAAGAGGACTGTCGTGCCATCTCGGTTTTTGGGATGAAGGGCCGGTCCGGGTGCGAGTGCGAGGGTGCCGGGGGGTAAGGTCGTCGCCAGACAGAAAGCTGGAGGGGTCGGGAAATTGATCCGAGGTGGGGAATGCAAAGGAGGAGTCTCTGTCCTGCACCGTAGGGCGGCGAGAATGCTTCTTCTGGAATCTGTGAGCGTCCGAGGGAGAGTGGGGAGGGGGGCTTGTCTGCGGGCGGGGGTGGACGTCAAAAACATGGAGAGGCATCGACACGGGGTGCTTTTCAAAGTCGTATGTGAACGAAGACGAGCTTGAGCGCTGCTGGCGGTGGGGCGACATTGCTACCGTGCGGACGCGACGAGACGCGGATAATTAAAGCTGACCGAGTTGCCAGCCTGTTGCACCGCCACTCCAACCATTATGGACCCGAAGCTCGACCCGGACGTGTTTGAGAATGACGAGCAACACCAGATCCGCTACAAGACTCTCAGCTGGCAGGTCCGCGAACATCCTCGGCTCTCCACATTCTACTTACCCGTCGCAGTTCGTCTCCGTGCTCATGATAGCGGAGATCGTGAGCAATGGAATGCTGTCTCTACCCAACACTCTGGCCGTCGTGGGCGAGTCGTCCCTCTGATCTCCATCCTTTTTCTCATCGCCCCAAAGGCATCGTACCCGCTCTTATTCTCGTCGTGTCCTTGGGGATATTCGCTCTTTTCACAGCCAAACTGCTCATAGACTTCAAGCTAAACCATCCAAGCGTACACACCATGGGTTTGTCTCTCCCGTTCACCACCCCCCCGCATTCATCACTCCTCCAGGAGATGCGGGTTACATCTTATTCGGTCCAATTGGCCGGGAGGTCCTCCTCGCCGGAACAGTCATGTTCGCCATCGCCAGTGTTGTGGGTATATTCTTCCAGTCGTCCTCTTTTCAACAGCCCAACACTCCTCAGGGTGCCTTGTTACTGAGCGGCCAGCAGGCCTTGTCCACGCTTTCCGACGGGGGATTGTGCAGCACGTACTTCGTCTTAATTTGCGGTGCACTAGCCTTGCTCATTGCACTTCCTCGAACTCTGGGTCGCTTGACATGGATGGGACTTGTGAGTGTCGCCGCAATTACCATCGCAGGCGTCCTTTCTATGATCGGTGCCGGATTAAACCCATTGCCCGGTCGAGTAATTAGCGTTACGATTCCAGCCACCTTTGAAAACGCATTTCTATCCATCACCAGCCCTGTAAGTAACTCTCATTGCTGAGGGAACGATGGTCATACCCCATCCAAACAGATATTTGGTTATGCGGGTACGTATCGTTTACACATGAACATGCACGAGGCTAATAATGCATAGGACATTTCATGTGTGTAACACGGATTAGGGTGGCAGCACAAACATCTTCTGATCGTGCCTTTAGGTTCTTCATCTTGATTTCCGAGATGAAGCGACCGCAGGACGCTATGAAGGTCTTTCATCCCATACATTGTTAGCTGGTATATTGAAAGGGACATTGCAGGCGGCATGGTGCTTACAAGGATTCGCGACCACCTTTTACACCGTGTACTGCATCGTCAACTATGCATACACCGGTAACACTATTCAATCTCCCAATTTCTTTTCCTTGCCTCCCAGGTGGGCAAAGGCGTGTTTCGGGGTCGCGTTCATTAATTTCCTGTTGTACGTGGTACCAAGTTTGTTTCTTGTCTGTTGTCACACAAGACGTGTCCGACAGTACCGCGGGAATTTACATCCACACCGTTGCGAAGGTCATATTCGTTCGACTCTTTCGACATTCTAAACACGTCCATTCGCACACCTTACTCGGTTGGACTGTGTGGACTTTGCTGTGCTTCGGCGGCGTCGTAATCAGCGTGGTCCTTGCCGTCGCAGTGCCAATATTTTCGTATCTCATCGGCATTGCGGCTGCACTGTTCGCGGCGTGGTACACGTATGGTTTGGCTGGGTTCTTCTGGTTGTTTGATACCTATCACCTGAAAGGTGGGATAGGCGCCTTCAGACGGCGGCCAATCAGGACCATACTTGCTGTGATGACCATTTTAGCGGGTGCATTCACCTGCGTCGCAGGAACCTACGTATTTGTCAAGGAAAGTGTGTTCTAGGTTGTGAATCCAGTTGTAGACTCATTCACTCCACAGCTCATTTACCAGTCTTATGCCGCAGGTACGATTGGCAAGCCGTTCGCTTGTTGAAGTGGGACCCCCACGTGACTTGGGTAATTGGGCAGCGGGAGTTTGTCATCGTCATTACATGAGCCATGCGCTCGCACAGCTGGGCGTGCTCTACAAGTTCTGCATTCCTGTAAGGCTGTTGTTCATATAGACACTATTGGACTCTCAGAAACCCACCGACACCTACTTGTATCCCTCTTTCTGCTTGTTATGACCGTAGATGCCTTCCAACCGCAGCACCAGCTGCCCATCCACTTACGACCCCCCCGGACATGGGCACAGACTCTTAACGGGTTGTTGTTCTATTTTCTATTCATCCCAGGTTGTCTCATGGTCCATGGGTTCCAACTCTTGTTTGTGCTGCCACTGAAGCTCGTGCCGGGTCCAAATTCAAGGAAGCTGTATGACGAAGGGATCAGGTATACCAAGGGTGCCTTTGCTGTCTTGCTGAGTGCGTCGTTCTCAGAATTCGCGTGCACTATCTGTGCGAGAGACATGTTTCACCCCCTCAGACTTGATGAATCAATGGTTCGCTCCGACAAAGGTGTCCATCACGTTTGAGACCGAAGGCCAGGGCAAGTTCACGGAAGAAGAAATTCGAAATGTTGTGGAGCGTGATGTCTCGGGGAAGGTCATAGCTTTGCGCCTGCCTTCCAAGTGTGTTATCATTTCAAACCATCAGGTGCGCGTGCCACGTGTGTTCCTGACAGGTGGGTTGGCTGATCCACTTGCGGTGCTAGGTCTACTCAGACTGGTGGTACATTTGGTGCTTGACGTATTTCGCGGGCACGCACAAGGACGTGTTCATCGTCTTAAAGAAGAGTCTTAAATGGATTCCTGTCATTGGGCCGGTACGGGCTGCCTTCGGCTGCTAGCAAGCTACTAAATTCACACTAGGGCATGCAAATGTACAGGTTCATATTCCTTGCGCGTTCATGGTCATCCGATAAGTTCCGGCTAGTAAGGCAACTCTCGAAACTTGGGAAGAAGGCACAGGAGGAAGACAAGCCGTTCACATTCGTCCTGTTCCCCGAAGGAACCCTTGTGAGCAAAGACACGCGACCAATTAGTAGCAAGTACGCAGAGAAGATGGGCGTCGTGCGTCAAGGCTCACCCTACTTTTCATGGGCTAATGGTTGGAGTACAGCCGGACCTTTATAATATACTCCTTCCCCGCTCAACGGGGCTCCATTACAGCCTGCGATCGCTTGCCCCTCGACTGCCCACACTCAAATTACTCGATATAACAGTGATCTACCCGGGTAAAGGCAATATAAACCCTTGTGAAGCGGAGAATTCACAATTCATTTTCCAAGGTATTCCTCCTAGGGGTTATGGACAGTCCTACTATACATTGCGGTCGATATTCTGCGATCGCGTGCCTCCGCCGGTCGTTCACATGCACCTGCGCATATTCGATGTCGCGAAAGATGTGCCCGTAGGAAACATATCAAACTCAATCGTTTCAAACGGGTCCGCGAACAGTTCCGCCGAGCACGATCTCTCTGAACGAGAGAAGGACATATTTGACATATGGCTCCGAAAGTTATGGTCGGAAAAAGATATCTATATCACCAAGTTCTTAGAAACAGGCACAACCCCCAATAAGCAAAAACCAGTGGAAATTCCCTTAGAGCTGCGGCAAAAGTCGGAAATTGCTCAGGCGTACTGTTTCTTCGCTCCATTACTCATAGCATATTGGTGGAAGAGGCTAACGGAGTCGGTGTTGTAGCTAGACGTGTACCAGTTATACTCCAGTTATGTACGGGTAGAGAGGGCAAGCACATCAGGGCTTTTGGGCTTGTTGTAGCTGTTGTTGCCGCTGGATTTGTCCGAGCAAGTATTCGCTGCTGTCCACGAAGCGGTCTATGCAGTTCGCGATGCATGCTTCCTCGCCGCGAGCAAAACGAGTGCCTGGTGTCCCAGTGATGCACCTGTTGAAGGGATGAGAAACGAACATTGAGTGTGAAAAAGTGTCTCAACTTGTCCCAACACATGCTTGTGAAGGCGAGGAGCTGACTGTGGGCTTGAGCCTGTCTTTGACCCTGCACGAGGGTCGTCTGTATTTCTTTCTGAGAGACAGAGATAGCAGACGAGCAAGACGAGCAAGTGAAGGTAAAGACACACCTTGGTTGCGTCGTCGAAGCCTAGTCCTTCCATTGCAGTGAGTGCCTCTGACGAGTTCTTGGAGTCCATCAGGTCGCTGCTGGCGTACGTCCGAGTTCGAGTGCGTGAGCAAAAGACTACAATTACGTGATATTAGGGCAAGTCCAATCTAACTCGGTCGTCGTCGTCGATGCCGGCGATGGGGGCCATCGTTCGTGTCGCCGAGCAACTTCAAGCTGTCCGACACCGGTCATGTGGGCCTCCTTGGCTGCACCACGGTAGTTCCGCCGACGGGACCGCTCGACGGCGCCAATGTCTGGAATCGTGCGAACACGCGGAGTGTAGTGACAAGGTCCCCGCCTCACCGCCTCGTGGCTCTCATGACATCCACCACCGAGCTTTCTGGCTGGCCGCACGAGCCCGCCCCGCTGTGTGTCCTAATTTCAGCTCCTCTGCCGCCTTCACTCACCACCTTTGTCTTTTAGCGTGGGGTACCTCAGTCGTAAGGCGCTCCCCATCAAGCGCAACGATGCCGAGCCACTCACGCGAGAGGACGTCCAGTTCGATCTTCTCGACCACATCTTCTCAGACACCAACGCCGTCTTCACCAGCCAAGCCCCAGGTACTTCCTCCCACGCCAACTTCCGCGATCTCTACGTCAATGCCCTGTACCACTCCAGCAAATGCTCCAAGGTGCTCAAGGACAAAATGGTCGAGACACCTGCCTTCGCAGTCGAACTGGCAAAGATCTCCTTATTGACAAACGTGGGACGCATCAATACAACAATGGCATGTATGCACTGTGGCCACTGATCGTGCACAGTTACTTGATCTTCTGACCAACCTCCCAGTCTTTCCGGAAATGAAGACAGCCCTGAGGACTTACCACCCTGTCCCATCTCTACAGAAGACAGACGGCAATGCTCAGGATGCACCCCGCATCAAGAATTGTTTGAAAGCAGCCCTCCTTCCATCAGAGCTTAAGTCGATGCCACCCTCTACCCCGGAAGAGATTCTCGAGAAAAGCGTGCGTATGTTTGTCCTCTTCACCCGATTCAGCTTCACGACGCGTTCAGCGTGCGCACGAACTTCCTCCAACGAGCGTCGTCAATTTGATTTTCGTCCTCGCGAACCACGCTGCTGTGAGTCTCGTTCCCAAGTCACAAGACATTGCATGGATTTTGCTAACTTATGAAGCCTCTCGCTGCCACTCATTTTGACCCGCCATTAAATTTCCTCGATCTCTTTTTGCCGATCAACATCTCCTCCGCTGACCGAGCGAGGGCCTTTCTCTGGCTAGTATACTACTATCTCGAAGGTCCAGATCGGCCAAATCCCTACGACGACGACTACTCACGCCAGAATCCCGGAAAAGTTCCTTGGTTAAGACGGCTGACAGATGCTGAGTTGGCCGAAGAGAATGTCGACACAGCTGAAGAAATCGAGTGGGGAAGAACCATGTCTGCACAACGTAACTTATTTTTGCAACGCCTAGTGAATTCCCTCGAAAATGAAAAGAAGGCGAAAAATGTGCTCGTGGCGTCGTCACAGCGAGGTACTATCCAAGCAGCAATCTACGAGTGACTTGCTGACTGCATGCAGTGCCTGAATCTAGTTCACATCGCTCCCGTCCTTCGAGGCAACCCCATGACGGTGCTCGCGAAAAGCCCTACATCCACTATATGCCGCCTCCACGACCTGCACCTGCGCAACAGCCCGTAGGTTAGTCAAATAAGCTCTGAGCCCTGACCGCCTCTCAAATCCCACCGCAGAGAGGCCTGCTGGCAGTGGCTCGCGTGGACCACAGCGAACTATGTTTCAGCGTGAGTATCCGACGTCAGTATTCTATGTCAATTACAAATGGCGTCACCTACGAACAGACGCTTGGCATGTCGTGACGTCCACAGACCCCCTGGTCGATTCGGATGAAGAATTAATGGACGAGTATGTCAGAAACGACTACAGTGAGTACCTTGAATCGGACCCTCGAACGCGACCCTTGATGGTCATTGTAGACCAACGCATTGCCGTTATTGCTCGGCTTCGCGGAAGGGCACCAACGCCACCGCCAGACATCGTCGTTCCACCCAACAATGTCTCTGATACTCGGGAACATCGATGGCGAACTGTGCAATCATGGAGATGACTGTCAATGATTCCACCACCATACCTCAGAGAGCTTTAGCACGCATGCCCAGAATACCGCCACCTGTATATTACTCATTGATTGTATTTGACGTTTACTTTGGCAAAAAAGAAACACAATCGACTCTCGACACCACCACAATTGATCCTCGTGACTCAAATTAGGGTCCACTTCGCGGTCGAGATTCGATTGGCTATCTCCCCCACATTGAGCTAAGGTAGCTTGTAAGGACAAGTTTCAAACCAAGTGTTGAATACTTATACATGATGCTTAATCTATAGTATTCAACGATGTGGGTCAGGAGAAACGGGTTTCTGGCATGCATACAAACGATATGATAAAGGTCCTGGTGAGTAACATGTCCACTGATTTCAAAAGCCTCCTCGCGACACTGCTACACGATCAAAGCCAACTCGCCCACTGTGTTGCAGTTCGGCTGGGGCACTGCATCTCTTCACCTTGGCGCTGGTCCATGCGCATTCGTGACGACCAAGGGCAGGAGGTGGAGAGCTACGACGCTTGAGGGTCGCAATCATATCTCGCGCAGTGTCAGCCCGACTGGTTGGCAGTGGGGATCCTGCCACAAGATCGACTGTGCGAGGAATGATTGCTGTCAAAGGCCATGGGTCGGGATGCTGTGGCTGAGCGAAGGTGGTGTCGAATTTTTCGTCATTTAGCGCGATGGATCGGACAGGGACAGTCTTAATCTGATCGTCCGTAGGACCAGGCGACAACCTCAAGGCTTTCAAGAAGTCGGGCAGCCGAGATCGAGAGCAATCATTTGTGAATGATACATGCACCGGCTTCAGACGGGCCGTGATTTCGTTCAAGGAAGGTGGTGTATGTCTCGACTTCTTCGGCATAGCCAAGGGAAACTTTCGGCTTGCAAGAGGCTGTTCGGCGACGAGTAGGCCACGTTCTACCTGCTCATCCCACCCTGGGTTGGTAGGTGAGATAACGACCAAATCCTCCGAATTTTTTGCTGCAACCTCAGACGAAGGTTCGTTGACATTGGACAGGAAACGGGTGCGTCGCTCGACTGTCTCCAGATCTCGTTGACTAAACTTTGCACAGCACGACTGGAAAACACATACGTTGTTTGAGGCTCTGACTTTTGAGCGCCAACACCTTACGGAGATCAGGTGTCTTCTGCGACCCAAGCCTGGCTCTTTGGTCACGCGACACTTTGAGCAACGAGTGGAATTGATCCTGACTAAGTCCCTTATGGGGGGGACAGTGGACAGGGCGCAAAGGCGAGGAATGCCATGGGAATGAGTCGGCTAAAGGTGGCAATGACAACCAGTTCGGCCTATATCCATCATCCTCTGCACCCAGCTTTGCAGACGGGATCGGAGAATAGGGTTCTGGGTGTCTCTTCACTGGCGGTGCTGGGGTGATGCATATGGAAGGAATAGGAGAACTGATTGACAGCATGAGTCTGGAGAGATCGAAAGACTGCGACTAGCGGAATGAAAAGCGACCTGCGCTGGGGAGAAAGGAAGAATGTAGAGCTCGCGCAGCAAGCTGGCAGGGAGAGAGAAGAGCGGTTGCGCACCCTGAACGGCGTGTTGTCACGACTGTCTCACGCGCGGCCCGATGCCCGGCACGCCACAACCATGGATGCAAGGGAACATCTAGACAAGGCCAGTGAACGGAAGCTTGAAGGGAACGAATTGTTCAAAGCAAGCAAGTGGAATGAAGCCCTAGTATCATACAGAACTGCCCTCAGCCACTTGCCTCCACGAAACCAACCCGCTGAACCAGAGCTTGATCAAGCCGATGCCGATTCTCCAGGACCAACCGGAGATCCCAGCACACCTGCAGCGACAGATATTCCGAATGCACTTGACGCGGAGTGCGCAAAAGCACGGGCAGTCCTACATGCGAATATCGGTGCATGCCTGTCGAAGCTGGTGAGCTGAGCGAGTTTTGTTCGTGGACCAATCTCATCCGAGCAACCGGCAGGGAGATCACAAAGGAGTGGTAGATGCATGTTCTCAAGGTACGTCCACACGGCTGGCAAGTCTATGAGCGCTCTGAGCGGGAGGTCACAGCTCTCAGCGATGACCCGCACTACGTCAAGGCACTTCAACGGAGGGCAACATCGAACGAGAAGATTGGTACTTGGTCATCCCTTTCCAGTGCTCAAGAAGGTCCGGTTCTCAGGTCAAGTCGTGAGCTGGCCATCATTACTGACGCAACAGCCAGATTACAAGCTGCTGGTGGACTTACTCCCCCCTGGTTCAGCAGAATTGACGCAGACAAGGAAGGTGCTTCAGTCCTTAGAGCCCCGTACGCGAGCAGCCCAGGAAAAGGAGACAGCCGAAATGATGGGTAAGTTGAAAGGTCTCGGGAACACCATCCTTGGTACGCCTCTATTTTGTGAAAGCAACAATCCAAGACAGAATGGTCTACTTCCTAGGTAAATTCGGACTTTCCACCGATAATTTCAAGTTCGAACCGAATGGCCAAGGAGGCTATTCAATGAACTTCACACAATAACTGAAGCTAGCATGTTCATGTTACCGACATATGAGTGGCACGTTTGTACGCTAAACCGTCTGTGGTCCTCCTTGCCCATCTCGCTCGTCGATGTATGTCCTTCCATGAGCGAAGACTTGAAATCTATTCAAGGGAAACACCTGCCGAGAGGGATTGACACACTCTTGAGCGACATATATAGAGGAAACTTACCCTGGCAATGATTCTGCCTCTTATTAATCCCATTGAGACAGGGCCATAGTCTCTTGAGTCAGTCGAACATGCTGCATTATCACC
>JBBPKY010000294.1:0-28503 GCA_038089495.1 Xerocomellus dryophilus
TGTTCCTCCTCTCCACCGTCCTCCTCGGGATCATGCTCCTCTTGCTCGTCTACTCCAATATCGCCCTCCTCGTCTACCACCCCCCGACCTACAGCCGTCCCTTTGACATGGCCCTCATCCACGCCCCGCTCCGCTTCTTCATGATCCTCCCCCTCTCGCTCCTATTTCCCTACTCGCTCTTGTACGTCGCTCTCTTCCCACGACCGTCACAGCTGACATTTTGCAGCATCACGCTCGGTCTCTCGTACGACCCCGAGCACCCCGAGGACTACGTCCGCCACCCCTGGCCCGGCTTTGCCGTCACCATGGCCGCCAACCTCCTCAGCCTCGTCGTCATCCTCTTTCGCCGCGACGTCATCTGGGCCATCGCCGCCACCTGGATCTGTATCAGCATCTGGACCGCATCGCCCAAACCCGCCCCCGTCTTTGTACGTTTAGTTTTATTTCATTTTCCTTGCTCATGGCTGTCCCAGATCTCGGTGGTGCTGTTCACGGTGCTCCACCCGCTCGCGTTGATATCAGCGCTCATATACGACCAGCTCGCCCATCGCCGTGGACGCATCGCGTTACCCGCCGACGACGCGCCCGTCCCGCAACGACAAGGACCACCGTCGCCGACGCCGCGACCACACGGCCTGGGCTTGGAGCATGAACCGAGGCAGGAACGACCCGGTCCACGGGAGGTTGACGTCGAGGGCGTCTGGAGCGCTTGATCCGATTTCTCTCACTTATCCGTATGTATTGTGTCGAGATCACGTTCGATAAAGTGTATCATAGCGTTTGTACATCGCTGGGCTCTAATTACTGTGCGTATGGGACGTGGGCAAGTCAGTGGTTCGCCGTGACCCTAAAAAAGCAAGGTTAATCAATATATTAATGCCACCGTGGCATTCGTGTACAATGTATCCACGGGCACGTGTGATAATCACAGCCCCCTATCGTCCTATCATGATCGCGCATGTACGCCACTCGCTGTGCCAAGGGGCATCAACATCGCCTGCGTTTCCCCCCGCAAGCGAACAATGGTGTAGGACGGTTTAGTACCCACGTCGACATCCCGACAAGTCCGAAAACGAATCGGTTACCTTGATGTGGGCACGGCCTCGTACTTGGAACCCGAACCTCTCCCATGGGTGGGCGCCCCAGGCACCCGTCGGTACCGTTTCGTGTTGGAAAATGTCCAACGTCCAACGTCGCGTGTTCGTCGTCGGCGCCTATAATACAAGGACAGAACCGAGGTGAGAAAAATTGAAACGAGGTTCATCGACTGCGCCATCAGCAACACGACCGGCGTTGGCGCTGACGTCGGCGCCGTGATTTCCCCGACCCATGCCCGCAACTGCATTCGCTGCATCATCGCTCGCTACGTCGGCGGTCTGCACAAGGCACATTGAGGTGGCGCCAACTCACCAGCATCGGCGCGAATCCATGAGCATCACGCCCATCGCACGCACGCACGCAGGACTCGTCCTCGGCGCAGTGTCCTGATGTGTCGCAGATTTCAGATTCGGATTCGGAGGCTTCGACGCAGGGCAGGCGAATCGCCAGCGTTGCCGCGGAGAGTGACGACTCCTTACTCGCCGTCCATGTCGGCTGGCGAGGGCGAGACGACTACGGACGCTGGCGCCGCTTGAAACGGTAAAGTAGGGCGACCCACCGGCACGCGCGTAAAAGAAGGGGCGAGTCGCACTGAGGATGCGGAGCCGAGCAGAGGCCGTCGCAGTGTTTTTGTCATTCCCGTGTGTTCGACGAGGACGGAGGATTCTCGTGTCGATCTTGATCTGGGTTTCCGTTCCCACGCGCGTAAAATCACAAAGACTATATATAGATATAGATATCGATCATGGACGGACAGCGGCGATCCAAAACGGGCCGAGCGCAAATCCCCAGAGGTGCGGGCATGTGTTGGCCGGTTCGGCGAGCTAAGCGTCCGTGGAGAGCGGCGGGGACGTACACGACCTCGTGTGGGATCCGCCCTGGCTTATGTCCACGGAGGCAAGTCCGCATTGGGGCATGGATTTGCCCCAAAACTGACGAGGGGACGACGAGATCGGCGGATAAGGTCATGATGGCGATGTGTCGAAAACGGACATGCGCAACGAATGCGGAAAAAGATCAACGCTAGTCCCGTTACGGAAACAAGCGCGCCAGGGGATTTTCAGTGGGCGTTGGGGTGGAGCGCAACGTGTCGAGCACTCTCCGTGGGACGGCGTGACAATGAGAATTTAACTCCGTTTTTTTTTCACGTTTGCTGCTCCCCCGCCCCCAGAACCCGCGAAGATACACAGGATTTGCCCTCCTTTGGCGGAGGTCTTCTCCACGGTGATTGCCAGTTCACCGCACTCGGGTCTTCAATTAGTCCCCGTCTTCGTAATCTCTTTCAGCAATCCTCCTTCGCACCCACCGATATATATACGCCTCTCTCCCTCTCTTCCTCCATCCGAACACACAATGTCCCGTCCTCCCGTCCCCCTCCCCAGCATCAGGGATATCTTTCCAGGTGAGCCCGCTGCCCTCCCTCAGCACCTCCATCTCACAGGGGCATTCCGGATCTAGAGATGTCCATCCAGGCCAATCCCGGCCTCCCAAAACACGCCACACAGGTGAGCCCACACATCCCCGCTCTACCCCCCCATCCGACCCATCCGCAGCCCCCGCCACTCTCCCCTTCTCGACAGCCACCCCACTTTCATCGCCATCACCCGCCCCCATCGCCCCCGCCATCCAGCTCCTCCTCAGACTCTCCAACCCTTCCGCAACACATGTCGAAACCGCCGAGCTACTCCTTCAACGTCCTCCGCGCAGACCCCATCACGTCCTCCCTCGAACATGTCGCCTCCAGCACCACCCTCCGTCCCAGAGTGTCCGCCGCCGCCGCCCCATCCCACCCCGGCATGCACGGCTCTGCCCCCGTCTTTCGCGTCGCGATGGCCCCCGCAGAACCACGCCCTCCACGCCACCGTCCTCACCGTCCCGTCCGCGAGATCCTGCCCGATACGAGAGAACGGCATCACTCCACAGACTCTCTCACCCCGTCGATCCCACGTGAAGCCGATCTTGCCCATCTCCGCTCTCCCACCTCGACGATCCTCTCCTTTCCCGTATCGGACCATCCCGTGTCCTCCACAGCCGCTCTCATCACCACCGATGGCAGACGCCTCCATTTGCGATCAGAGATCCCCGGCGCTGCTCTCCAGGGCGAAGGCCGGGGAAAGAAGCACCAGTGCCCACACTGCGGAAAACGTTTCAACCGTCCCAGCAGCATGAAAATTCACGTAAACACCCACACGGGGGCCAAACGTACGTGGCGCTTTTGTTATATCGTAATCATGCAACGTGTCCGTCGCTTTACCACCCTCCCACTATCCCTTTTTCTGCCCTCTCTTCTCGTGCTTCCATGGCTGATAACGTCTTCCGATAGCGTATCGCTGTCCATTTCCGGGTTGTGGGCGCGAATTCAACGTCAATTCAAATATGCGCCGGCATTGGCGGAATCATTCTCGCAGTGCGCCCGTGCGTCTCCCAGATCCGGACCTCGGACGAGGTGGCGTCTATCATCCCCATCATCACCATCATGCTCGTTTGGACGGACTCTCACATCGTGCCCTCATGTCGCCGCCCGCGACCAATTCGAGCATCAGCGAGGGAAACTCGGACGACGAGGGCTATTCAGACGAAGAGGGATACCCCATGGACGTTGACGCCGATGATTGTGACATGGGCGCTCGGGAAGCCAAAGGCGATGAGGGCATGCTCCGCCCTGGCGGTCCTCACACCCACCCTCCGCCGCCACCAGCCACATCGCTCATGAAGGGCTCCGCGGGGTCCTCCTCTTCCAGCGATGTCTCGGTTTGGTCACGATCGGCGTCTCCGGTCCGTGGACCGATGAGTTCAGCCGCATATGGACAGGGTCTTGGGCCACAGCAACTCCACCGGCACGCGCCACATCAGGATCAGCAGGGACGTCATTCCCTGTCATCCCAATCGCACTCCCATGGGCACGGACATGGACAGACGTCGGAATGCATTTACAGACCCTCGATTGCGGCGTATGCGATTTCCTGTACGGATTCCAGGGTCTCGACGGCGTTGCGTCCGGCGTTTACGTCGAATTCGAGCTGTACCGTGCGTGACCGCGAACGGGATCGATACCACGCACGCGCAGGGAGGGAGAAGCGACACGCACATGGATACCCATCGCGAGGATAATGTGTTTCTGTTTCGTCAAATGTTTTTTTTTGCTGTCTTGCTTTTTTCGTGCTTGCTTTCGCACCGTCACACGATCGACACGACTGGCTACGATTCATTTCCATCTCCAATCTGGCATCATATCCATCACATCTCACATGGCTTTTTTCGTATCTATTGTATACCTGAATGCACATCTATTTTAGCAACTACACGGGTCGGAGTTGGATGTGGGGTAGGTTTGTACCTCCTATACGTCAATCGAACGTACTAGCATGGGAATGTGAGGCGGTCTCGGCCAGAAGCGAGCTTGCTCCCGCTATTGCAATTGTCTTGACTGGGTATGGAGAGGCTTCGATCCGCGTCACGTTCGACGAATTGACAATTGACTGACGTTGCTCGTGCACATGATCCGTCCGTGGGACGGCGTCTGTGTACTTCAGCGGTGGCTGATATACATGTAGACATGCAAACATGGCGGCCCCTGTCTCTATCCAGCTCGAGTCCTGCGGTCGTCCTACAGGGGATAGCGTCCTGACATCGCAACATCTTAACATCATAGCATTCCCTTGCCCCGCCGACAGACATGTATGACGTCAATCGCAGTACCCCAGGTACGCCCATACGTGCGCTCACGCCCGCGATCGTCAACGGCATTCGACGATCCGCGCTGAGTCCACAGAACGTACGGGGCGCTTCCACCAGGCGCTCACGTTCCAACGTGGGTATAGTATCGCTCCACGTTCGTCGCAGCACTCGCGAACGCATTTCCGGTCCGGTTATCGTCCGCCACCGATCCCACCAAAAAAAAAAAGGAAATGGAAATAACGTATCGTCCATCAACGCACCCAAAGACCGACATGAAAACACGTACGGCACGTACGCGTGGTACGATCGTATGACTTGGTCACGATGCGCGACCGCGATGGCTTATCGTATCGTCCGAGGTCGTGTGAAGCAAGTCTGTCCTTCAAGTCGTCATGTCAGCGTCGTCCGATCGATGGACGGAACGCGAGAAAGAACGACCCAGCACGCACGCGAACGCGTCCGACGCGTCGCATGCCCGAGCACGAACACGAACACGAACACGTCGTCGAAAAAGACGCCCACGACCACGGAAAAATGGATACGATCGCGCCACAGCGTTGGTCTCCGAACACGGCGTTCGGAGAAGACCGTAGGAGATGGGCGGTCTTGAGGTCGCCGATCATCTCGGTGGCTGTTCCGGGCGCGATTTTTAATCATCATCATCATTGTTGTTGTTGGTTTTTTTTGGGAGGGGAGGGAACTGGATTGGGTTGGTGCCTTGATCTGCAGCGCCTGGTGGAATGGTGAGGAAATGGGTGGAGCGAGCGTGTGACGAGACTTGCCTTGCGCGAGTGTCAAAGAGCGAGATGAGCAGATCCCTTCGCTTGATCGAATAATTCTGCGCTTTCGCACTACCGAGCGCGAGCTGAGATGGATTTCCTACCCCGAGTCAGAAAAAAAAGATAGAATCGAATCAACATAAAAGAACACACCGATGGACGTGATAGGATTAATGTTGGTCCGCCCCGAACTTCCTTACCCGGTGAAATTGAACAATAATGCAGACCATCGCTTCCGAGCACGTCAGTATTAAATCGCCCACGAAAGAAAAAAAAAAAGCACCAACCTACCCAACAACGTAATCCCGACGTGTTGACCAAATTGAACGCCCATCACGACACAGCTGTCGGCGGCGCTCGGAGGCAACACCGAGCCCCGCATCCAGAGGAAGCGCTTGGTGGCGGACGAGGCCATCGTTCGGATGGCAGTGTAGATGGATTTCCAGCTGCACCCCACTTTGGCAAAGTTCGTGCAGAGGTGCGTCAAGGTGCTTGATCAAACCTGGTCGTGTGATGTGAGTGTCGATCGTTTTGGATGAAGAGGGGAAGCGTACCAGCCAGTGGTGGGGTCGGCGAGCGATCTAACTCGAGGGATAATCATGCATGGGATCGAGTGCCTACACCGAAGCGTAATTCGTATAGCCAGGAACATTTTCGTTTGCAAGAACACCGAAGTACCTGTACGCGCGTCAGATCAAGACGGGCAAGCCCAACACAGAATGTACCTCGCCAGTGTTGATAATGATGGGCCCAATGATGGCTCACGCGAGAAAACTCTAAAGCACCGGTCATCAGCACAGATCAAAATGTACATACGTCCCAAAACATACCCCGCCCAAGAACCTACACTTGCTACGAGGCGTTGATACCCGCCAACATGCCCACATCGATTTGAACGCCGGCGGCCACCCCTGTTTCATATCGCCCACGTGTGCCATCAGTCAAGACGCCGGATGACAAATAAACAAAGGAAACGAACAGAACGCCCACCTCTCCGTCCTGATCGCAGACGTCCATCCAATCCAATTGAACGCATAAAACAAGTGCCAATCCCAAAGCAGCCCCGGCGAATACTCGTTCACCACCCTCAACGTGATCCGCGTTCTTACCCACGTGCAATGACCGAATCGTCTATGCCGCTGCTACGCCCGACGGAAAGACGAGTTTGATTTCGAGGATGAAAAACTTGCGCAGGGGGATCGAGAAGGCGAGTCCAAAAACGGCACAGCAGATCATAAAGGCGAAGAGGCAGTCAATGTCTTGGCTGGGGGTGGCGCTGAGGAGACCGAATTGGTAGGCGGCGGGAAAATCGGAAGTGAAGAGCAGTCCGAGAGAGTCGGCGGTGATCGTGGTGGCTTGGACAACGTTATCTTCTTTGGAGTAAAAGTAGCCGCCGCCGACATAGCTCGTCGAGAGTGGTTTGAGAACGGCGAGGCCAAAGGGGGATGCACAAAAGGTCCACCCGGTCTGATTGAGTTTGCGATGTCAAGACGAGGGGCATCAAAGATAGAATTCGATGGACGTACCTTGAGCCTGAGATGGACGTTGCTAGCTGTAAAGACCGCACACCCGACGAGAACGGCGCAAAGCGTAAACTGTGTCCTCCATGGGCGAATGAGGATCGATCGGAAAAGGGTCGTCCGTGTTGATCGTTCGCGACGTACCAGTGATCTCGTCGCCCTCGCCCTCGCCCTCAGCCTGATCCACTCAAGTCACCTCCACATCCGTGCTCATCTTTCTCTTCTCATCCTCAGACGACGACGAGGCCGAATACTTCTCTAGTAAAAGGAGATGTGACCCAGACGTTCGCTGGGTAAACTAGTTTCGTCGATAGCCTCGTCCATCGTCACAGGCGATACCAAGGACCGAACACCGAGCCCGAGTCCGAGTCCAGGGGAACGGATGGGCAATCGCAAGCATGTGGGCCCCCGTATCTTTATATATAGTCCAAGACGCTTATCGCGTGCGACCACTAGCAAGCGCCGAGCGGTCAGGTGCGCACCCGAACACGGACGCGAAGGGAAAAAAAAATCTGTTGCCACATTCCTTGCGTGTGCATTCGTCAGGAGGCCGGTCATGGCACATGTCTATCATCCAAACTTGTGCATCACACGCTCACCATTGGGTTGGCTTCTGTGAACCAGCGAGCAGAAGGGGGGGAAAGACGGCGAAGCCAACATGTCAACGTTGTTGCGTCACTGCTGGGAACCGAAATGCGTGTTCGAGACCATGCAAGGGAATTTTGGCAAATCCTAACCCATACTATACCAAAGACGGTTACAATGCGTTCGTATTCTCGGGCTCCACGACCATGTGTTTCGATAAGGATATATTCTTGGATGGGAGCCCAGGCTTGGCTTTTTTTCAGTTCGAGGGTCGTGCTTACCTTGAGCCACTTGGCACTATCATCACAACTTTCCATGTTCGGCGAGATGGCGGACACGGTGAAGTGCGGATTCAAAGCGTGTCCAAGGAGGACTTGGCAGGATAGGTTCAAGACGCTCGCGTCCAATTGGGATGCTTCCCACATAGCTGGTTTTGTCCGCCAAGAGAGTTGGGACCTGCCTCACGGCGTCATGGACATTGACCGGATCCCTAAGTATGCGAAACAATGAGCAATAATCGAACGCTAGATTACTTATGAATATGATCACACTGACAGTAGCGAGTTCAATTTGCGCAGTGGTGCCTTAGTAAGTTGAAGGCCATCCAAAAACGGACTGTAATATTGTACGAGACCTATTTTAGCGAGTAAGGATGAATCCTGCCCATCCCCGGAGGGCCGGAGCTACATATCTCGAACAAATTTTTTCTCGTGAAAATGGAGGAAGGCACAGCCGGCGATCGAATGACGTGTCGCACAAATGATGGGTGCTCCACTGCGCCGGCGAGTCCCGGGTCTGGGTCCGATCGACCGCACCTGCACCTGCACCAATACTCGTGATGGTAGGCACAGATGCAGGCACCTTCCACCACCAACATATCCCCTTCACTCCACCCCTGCCACAAGTGCTCTCCATCCCCGACCCCTCACCCACCTGTACACCCACAGGGCGAGATTTCTCATCCTGCTCATCAAAACTCGAGCAGCACCCACCTCCAGCACGTACACCTCCGATCAGCGCCGGTGCACGCACACACGTCGACAGTTCTGCATGGAGCGAGTTGCGTCTGTGCATAGTCAATGCAATGAAAAAGACGAGACGAGAAATGGAAGCGAACGTCGATAATCTTCCCAACCTCGTGAACCACAGCCTCCACCTCCTTTCATTGCCTAGAGGAACCTATCCGGGCACCAACACAGATGTTTTTTTCTTTCCTTCCCATTGCCACCATCACCCGCGTTACGTCCACCTTCGATCCCAGCCCTCGTAAACGTCATCGAAGTTGAACATACCATAACTTGTCCGTCATTGGACTCAGCGAGAAGTGCATTCTCGTCATGCGTAAACGCAAGATGGCTAATCAACTGATGCTTGGGGATGTCGTGAGGATACAACGAAGCTCTCGAGTGGTCCCAGATGGAGTACTTTGACGTAAGTGCCAGAAGTAGACGATTCTGCAAGAGACAAGCGTCGCGCCACTTCGGTGTCGCCAGTACCTCGGAGATTGGCGTGGTCATGTCCGTGAACTTGATTGTGATCGCGGTTCCCGCTACTCGCTGCAGGCACGCTTCGGGAAAAGAAGAGATTGCTCACCCCGCTCATCACGGAAGCTCGCTGGTCCCCCTGTGTGGAGAGAAGACGCCGTGTCGGGTCTTCGCGCACGCATCACAGCCGACATACAAGAACGCGACCCGACGTTGCGTACTTGGCCGCGGCATTGTATGCCATCCCGCCCAACGATTCCATGCCATTCAAGACGGTCCCTCCGTGGCATTTCCGAGGTCGGCTTGCGAGATACCAAACAGGGTCGATGCGTGGCTGCAGTGCGGTAAGACCATATGGTGAATCTGAACGGGGTGAGCCGATGGGGTAGCGAAGGGATGGAACTGGGGTCGAGATGTCATTCAAATCGTTCGTGTGTGAATGTACGACTGTAAGTAGATGCAGAAGAGTGAAAAATAGTATGTAGCATGATTAATGATGCCGAGGAGAGAATGAAGAATGGGTGTGTTTGGAACGTGATTTGTGAATCATTCACCGAAATGAAGAAATGCTTTTTGGGACTCACAATAATGGTAAAATGGTTGCTTGAAGCAAGGGATACGTTGTGCGATGGCAGCCTCTTGACCACTTCGTCGCCCGTGGAGCGTAATGAGTAAATAAGCAGATTGACCTCATATCTTGGAGCCATAGGGTGATCCGCGTGAACATTAGGAGACAGATAACCAAAGTAAATCATATGACGCCAATCAGGGACTGCAGACTTAAGAGCTGGCCATTGTCTGCGAGGGACGCCGGAGAGCACCGACAAACTTGGTAACATGCCCCACGGAGGAGAAGAGAGGTTCGACATCTCCGAGATGGAGGCTCAAGTTGTGCATTCCCGGATCCGGAACGAAGAGAACATGCCTGTAGAGTCGAGTGGTGAGCGCATGACCCAATCCAATCGCAGTATATCCCGATGAAGGTGGGATCGTTAGCGTCTGAGACGATACACCAACCTCTGTGACCTGTAAGCAGTGAGCCTGTGCGCAAGGGGAAAAACGCACCCACCATGACGCTGACGGCGAAAAACTAGGCGTCGTTTACGCTAAATCATCGATACAAGGATACGACGTCGAAAACATGTCATAGACACCTACATCCATGGAAATGGCCACTAGTACTACTTAGAAACGCCGCTTCGGAAACGGCTTTCGGAGACGAACGGAGGAGCTTGACGGTCCTGAGATGGGTCAAGCACGTAGGTGATCAGGGTGTGCGTTTGTAGACACCGTGAGACGAACTGCTACTATCATGAACAGACTTGCCCTGTTCCTGTTCACATAGGAGCATGAGAAAAACGTTGGCATCTGTTGTGGCAGGACTTGGGCCACAAAATTATCCCGGGACGTGACAGGGGTGAAGAAATTTGCAAGGCAACTGTTACAGTTGTCGGCTTTTCCCGAGAGAGAGGTCCTTTCAAAACCCTTTGGGACGAACACAATCCAAATTTCTATGCCAGCGTTGCGGCGCGCGCTGATATCTCATTCTCACTGACAGGTTTGTGGAGTTAGCTTTGAGAGAAGTACCAATCCGAAGCGGGCCATAGGTGACAGCCTACAAAGTGACATCCCGCCATCCGACCAGCTTCAAGCCCAATCCAATTGCTATCGTGGTGTGCCAAGAACGCCTTCAAGCGAATCTGACGAACTATCAGTCAGGGGTTCTAAGGTAGCGGCGCAGAGGAGGTGCCCAAAACAGATGGAGAGAAGCACCCTCTCACATTGGCCGTGAACTCGTGCCATAGCTGAGATGATTATCGATTAAGCCTATCGATAAACGCCCACCCAGCACCTTGCGCTTTCCCCTTCACATGCGGTCTGCACTCTGATACTCGCTCAGCTTCACTCTAAGCTGTCGATATGGATACCGAGTCCACAATCGATGACACTGCGAAGAATATTCTGCGGTAGGCAATCGATGCCCCCGAGTTCATTAATCTTTTCTGATATCTCTCGTTCGCTGTCGTAGGTCCCGCATATCGTGTCTTGATCGTGTCAGTCGCTGTTGTTCTGCGTTCGTTCGTGATTACTCGCTGATGATCTTCGCAGGCGGGTTTGGAAGTCTTCTTTGGCATTTGGAGCATGACGCACATTGACCCCTTGATTTGTCTGGCAGTACGCTCATGCGCTGAGTACGGTGCATTCGTCCGGACTGCTGCCAGTGACTGTTCGTCCACCCTACTCGACACCTGGACAAGGGTTGAGCAGGCGCTGCATGGACCAAGACTACGATTATGAACGCTTCCCCCTTGACCGTCCGTCGACACGCGATCAGTAGTAACCCCACTTCCGCACAGTGTGGATTGTAAGACATTCATCTTTATTTGCTAAAGTATGCCTCACACACACTAAACTATTCCAAATAAAAGGTTCCTTCTCATGAAAACGTACACGCCCTCCATTACACTATTTCCAAGATGACACCTGTGAGAATGATCAGAGGTAGTCGCAGAGTTGATGTTAGCCATTCAGGTCCGAGCCCCGAACCTCGAGGCTACCATTGACCGACTGCACCTGCACCCATACCCTTGTTGGCAGGCACAGGTGCAGGCACCTGATCCTCGTCCATAATCCCAAGCACATCGTCAAACCTCTCCGCCTCGTCCACCGCCAACTTATCCTCTTCACTCCACACACGCCACAAATCTTCTCCTTCGCCGTCGCTCGCACCCTCGGATCCACCCTCCCCAAAGTCCTCGTCCTGCTCATCAAACTCAAGCGGCACCCGTCCCTCGCCGTCCACACGCACACCCCCCATTGCACGCTCACGTCCACTCTTCACCCGATCCATCTCCCTCCGAATCATCCCCCCAACACCTTCCATCACCTTGATCGGAATCCCCCCACCCATGCTCATCCCAGAAAACGTTGCACGCGTCCCCGACCCGCTCCAAGACGCCCCCGTTCTCGCCCGGGCCGACTGCTGCGCAGCCCCGTTGGGCAACATCGGGATCGTCACGCGGCCCCCTCCTGCACTGCGATCGTACCCCATCTCGGCGCTCATTGCGCTCGCGAGGGGTTCGTCAAACGACGACGGGCCGTGTGCGTGCGTACGAAGCTGCCCGCGAGAGTGGGAATGGGATCGGGCGTGCGGGAGGTCGGACGGAAAGGCCAAATCCTCAACGAAATGCGCCCCGGTGGACCCAGGAAAGGCACTTGCCTCGACTTCTTTCCGCACGTCGATCTTGGCGCCTGAGATGGCCAGTCGGTGTCGTCGAATGAGTGCGTGATAATCTTCGCCGAGCGTATAGAACAAGAACTGGTGCGAGAGGTAGATCGAACGGGGTACGAGCCCGGGTGAACGCGCGCACGTCGACAATTCCGCCTGTGCGAGCGAGCTGTGTCGAGGTTGATCCATGTCAGCACGTCAGCACGACACAAGACAAGAAAGAGGAAACGAACTTCGATGATCCAGGCTTCGGTTGGTCCCCAACTTCAGCTACCACACCCTTCACTTCCCCCCAATCATGCCGGCGTTTCAACTGCCACGTCGCCACCGTACTCTCCTTGCCCACTAACTCGGTCGCCGCCTCGAGCATTTGCTGCGTCAAGCCCGACCGCTTCTTCGCCGTGTCCCTATTCGGCGGCGACGTGCTCAGTCTTCCCGCAGCACCGACACCTGGCAACGAGATGCTCGTCGCGAGCGATGCGATGGGTGACGAGAACGGAATCCCGGATTCGCGAGGTCGTGGCTCGAGCGAGATGCGTCGCAAGGACAAGACGCCCCCGGAAGCATCGAACACGAGCACGTCCTTGAAATTGTGCTGGCGATGAGAGGAATGAGATGAGGGGATATCTGAGCGGCCCGACGACGTGCTTGGCGACGACGCCATCTGTGGCGGTAAGAGGCTCGCGGGCAAGGCTATCTCGCCACCCCGGACGAACGTGAATGAGAGATCTGAACGAAAGCCATCGGCGCCTGTCGCGCGCGTCGAACGTAATCGCACAATGGGTGTCAACTCCACAGAAAGTGGCTGCTGGACAAAACACACAAGACGTCAGTCTCAACCTCGAAAAAGAGAAAGTAAGTCAAGATGCTCACGGGCTTGTCAACGTTCCATATCTTGGTGTCCATGTGACTCCTGAGATCGGGCTGTCCCCCATACGGATTGATCGCAAAGACGTGTACCGTGCGCCTGCCAGTCCCAATAGCAACCCATCGTCCGTCTTGAGAAACCTCCATGTCTTGAATGACGGCGGACGTGCGGCCACGACGAAGACTGTACACGTGCCATGGTGCGTCCTCCTCCGAACTCGGCGGGGGTGATGTCCGATTCTGGACGAGAACCGACCCAAGTCCAGCGCCAGCGCCAACGTTTCTTCTTTCCTTCCCATTCCCACCATCACCCACGTTACACCCACCTTCAACCCCACCACTTATCCCTCTCAACACATGTGCACGTTGTCGAAGTTGAAAGACACGCACGACCTGCCCGTCCTTGGGCCCAATGAGGAGTGCATTCCCGTCGTGCATAAATGTTAGATGGCTAATTGGTTGACGCTTGGCGGCGACGAACTCGGTGATGACCTGGGGATGCGACGAAGCACGGCTGTTCACGAGCGGTCCCAGATCGAGTACTTTAACGTAAGAGCCAGAGGGAGACGTATTCTGGGAGAGTAAAGCATCACGCCCGACTTCGACGTCGCTCGAGGGCGTGGCGTCCCCAGTCGTCACACCTCGGAGATTGGCGTGGTCATGTCCATGAACTTGATCGTGATCGTGGTTCCCGCTGCTCGCTGCGGGCGCACTTCGGGAAAAGAAGTGATTGTTCACCTCGTTCATCACGGAAGCTCGCTGATCCCCCTGTGTGGAGACAAGACGCCGCGTCGGATCTTCGCGCACGCGTGGCGATGCAGGCGTCGCAGCCGACATACCAGAACGCGACCTTGCGTACTCCGCCGCGGCATTGTACGCCAGCCCGCCCAGCGATTTCATCCCATTCAAGACAGTCCCTCCCACTTTGATCGCGGCATTTCCGAGGTCGGCTTGCGAGATACCAAATGGGGTTGAGGAAGTTCGGACATGTGTACGTGGCTCCAGTGCGGTGGAACCATGTGGTGAATCTGGACGGGGTGGTTGGGCAGCGAACGCGAGGAGACGGTGAGATAGGGAATAGATGGGAGTGGGGTCGTCTGGGGTCGAGACTTCGTCCAAATCATGCGTGTCTATGCCTGGTAGTGATACAGTGTCGTTGGTATTTGGTTTATGTGTCGATGTACGACTGTAAGCAAATATGGAAGAGGAAGAAATAGTATGTAGTATGGTTAATGATGCCGAGGAGAGAATATGAAGAGTAGGTGGGTTTGTTGTGCTCTGGAACGCGATTTGTGAATGATTCACCGAAATGAAGAAACACTTCTTGAGACTCACAATAACGGTAAAAAGGTTACTTGAAGCAAAAGACGACACATTGTGGAACGGCAGCCTCTTGACCACATCGTGGGAGCGTAATGAATAAATAAGCATTATAGATTGACCTCGTATCTTGGAGCTATCGAGTGATCCACGTTGAACAGGGGGACACAAATAATTAAAATAACTCACATTACGCCAATCAGCGGCCGCAGACTTGAGAGTTGGCCATCGTCTGCGACGGGTGCTGGGAGAGTGCCAGCAAAGGTAACCTGCCCCCATGAAGGAGCAGAAAGGTTCAACACCTCCGAGACGGTGGCTAGGTTGGTGCAATCCCACATCTGGAATCCAGAAGAGTAGCCCAGGAGGAGAACACGCCTGTAATGCCAAGTGGTGAGTAAGCGCACGTTCACGGCCAGCCGGTCTGCAAGCACAGAATGGAAATGAAATCCTTACCGAGGTTTCGAATTCGGTTGAGGTAGACTGTCCCAACGAGACCACAGAACGCTATCTCCTTCAGCAACGGTAGGGTACGCTGTCAAAAGATGATTCCCGCGGATAAGATCCCCGTCCTCTGAACCAGCAATGACCGTTTGCACTTCTGGTGAGCCGACCAATGAATCTCTTTCTCCCGAGAACGGCTGACTCGACGATTGGCGCGCTCGGCGCCTATCCAACGGGGGAGTGCCAGGCAAGGAGTCTCGTTCCCAGGAATGAGGGGGTGAATGTCCAATATTGACACCCATGAAGTTGCCAAAGGGAACGGGCATCGAGACTCGAGGTGCAGAGGGCGCAGCAGTGGGGACGGGGATGGAAGCCGGAACATAGTTGCGAACGGCACGCGAGAAGTTCTCAAGCATCGTGGGTTGCCTAGAAAGGATGGATTCAGTAAACTGACTAATGTCTGGTTGGGGGATGGTGGTGTCGAAGGGGGAATGAATAGATATGATGTGTCTGTCTGGCACGTGTCGCGATGAAACTTGCACAAATATGGTGTAAATCAAGAAGCGGGCCCCTGGAACCATGAAAGAGGGTGACAACGTGGAAACAATCAAATAGGACAACATGATTCATGGGCCACTATCGAAAAACAAGTCTGGGGTAGAGAGAAGGCTACTCACCGGGCTAGGACCGGTGATCTAGTATGACCATGAAACGCGGGCGGCGACGGAGATAAGGCACTGGAAGCCGAACGAGGGCTGGGAGAGACGACTGGGGTTGGGGTGGCCGAGAGGAGACGCCCTTCGTGTTTGGTTGGAAGGTCGTCGTCGTCGTCGTATATGACCTCGTGTTGGATATGACTCAGAGGCTGCGAGTTCGGCAGCGCGTCGGGTGGTCCATGGAAGTAAGCGGGGCAGGGATGTTCTGCAATCCAGGAAGGAGAATTATCGAGCTGTAACAAAGGGCGGTAGTGGGAAGGGGGATCCGGAGTGGCTTGACGGTGGTCATTGGAGCTCTGGCTCGATGGCATTAATGGGATCAGGTTTGAACTAGAGTAGCAAAGAATCCTTGTCCTTTGTAGATAAGGGAAAGGAAAAGAAAGGTGGACTTGTAAGTGAATGCAAGAGCACCTGGGGAGGAGGGAGTCAGTACTTCAGTGTCGTTGCTGTACAGGTTCAAGAAACAGGAGCGCCCGATTGGGTCATAAACTGAGTCACCTTCCTCAAAGGCACTACTCTCCTTTTATGGTAATCACTTTGGGTTGGGGTTACCATTACGTTGCGAGACAGGGTCATCTAACTGGACAACATGTCTTGGACAACGCAACCATGTCCATTCAACGACAGACCATCCAGCGGGTCCTTAGCGACCCAGATCGTTGCCAAGATGTCGTCGCACATCGTCTCATTTTCTGCGAGGGTGCCCTAACGTTGCCCATAGACGAACGCATCCTGGAATGCGAGTGCTGCCGCCGCTTTCTTGCATACTGCTGTCCATGTATCGAAAGACGGAATGCAGAAGACGCGCGTAGTCCCTACTTTCGACGGATCCCGCTTTTTACAAGCCCTGTCATCACTACAAAATCGCTTTTGTGGATGGCGCGTGTCTCGGTAATGGCAAGGATGGTGCCACTGCTGGCATCGGTGTCGCCATTGGCGCGAAATTTTTGACCATGCAGTGGGCCATCCCAATCGATGACCTCATCGATCCCATGCCCATTCGTACCTCCCAGCGTGCAGAGCTTCTTGCCGCCATCAGCGGCATACGCAAACTGGGCGAGTATGAAGGTCCTCCAGTGAGCAAATCCCGCGAGGGGCGAGCTAAATACACGTCCAGGTTGGAACAAAAAGATGCTTGGGTCATTGTATCAGACTCCGAGTATGTCGTGTCTGGCATGACCGAATGGGTTCCTGCTTAAAAGGTGAGCCACGTTCTTTGCTCACCCCCAGCATCCCCATCTGAATCATCTGAAAAGAACAACGGATGGCGCAACTCGTCCAAGAGGAGACCTAAGAATCTTGACCTTTTCCAAATCCTCGACGCGACCGTTGACCAATACGAACGTGAATACGATATCCAGATCGCTTTTTGGCGTATGGGTCGCGAATACAATACCATCGCGGACGGATTGGCTGGGATTGCTGCGAGAGGCCAGACACTCGAGGAAAACCTTCAGGCGTATGTGGACACAGCTAGCTTCTCTCCCACAAACCATGACATTTACCTTGCAGTGAGATTGCTTCCAAGCACACTTCTCCTGAGCGATGTGTCGTTCTCGACTGTTTTCGTCGCTATTATAAAACAAGCTCCATTCTCTGATTGTAGATGTCATTGGGTCGAACTTTGCCGCACAGTCATTGTCATCTGGTGTCACATCGGATTGCATTCAACACGCTACTTTCGCAGTCCTGGATTAGATGTGTTGAATTATACTCGTATGAGTGTGTGCTTCATGTGGCAGCATCATGAGGTAGTGAGCTGAGTTCCGGTGTGCAAACATGTCTTTGCTATCAGGATGTTCCCTTCCCCTCATGTGTTTTGCAGTCCAACGTTGATAAGATAACCGGATCGATCGATCATGCTCGGAGTTTTCTCGGAACCGACCAATGTCTAGCATTTGTCCCATACATCGGGCATTCCTGGGCCGGGCACCGGCCTCTCGTGTTCCCCAATATTGTGCCGCAGACCAGTACCCACCGCATGATGTCGCCTTCAGCTTCCACCCAGACCAGGCGCTCAAAGATCCCTGCATTGACGAAATACAACTTTATTTGCCAAACACGACCCCCGCCGTTACTCCAGACGTCTCGCACAAGATCGATCCGAGGAACGGTCGTCACCGTCACCGCCGAGATCCTTACTGCACAAGTCCAACATTATAACTGGTTCGTAGAACACGGATACGTCTACCCGGTGTCGCATTGTATGTCGCTTACATAGCTTTGTGGATGCGAAATGGTGATACCGTAGCCATCAGGGTCACTCGGGACTCTTCACTGCTGGCACCACTGCTGCCGTGCAATCACACCCGTCGGAGTTCAAGCCGGCGCGTACTACTACTAGAACATGCCGCCAATTTAAATGGGGGCCGTTACGCGCTAGACCGCGTCCTAGCTCTTTGACCCCGAACCCGAACGATCTCCTTTCGAGTCATGCTCGCCATCCGTCGTGCGCTCAACAGCTCAGGACGTTGTCAAGACGTCGTCGCGCACCATCTCATCTTTTGCGAAGCCGCCCAAAGTTTGCCAACAGAAGACCTCCTCCTCGGTTGTTGGTGCTGCGAATGCTTCCTCGTCTATTGTTGTGCTTGCACTCAGAGGCAGCGTCGGGCAGAAGCCACGCGCCGTCAGAACTATCGCTCCCCTTCCGCAGATGACGATGAAGACCCTCCCAAGCCGTGCCATTACTATAAGGTTGCGTTCGTTGATGGTGCGTGTTTGGGAAACGGCCGTGATGGGGCGACGGCTGGTATTGGGATCGCGATCGGTGGGGACCCGATGACGATGCATTGGGCCATCCCCATCGACGACGACATCGACCCTTCATTCGTTCGCACCTCTCAGCGGGCAGAGCTCCTTGCTGCGATTCATGGTATCCGCAAGTTCGCCGAGTTCGAGGACCGTTTGAAGGACACGCCTGGCAAGGCTAAAGAGGTGCACGAGGAGTCGGGTAAGATCACTTGGGTCATCACGTCCGACTCGGAGTATGTCGTATTGGGTATGACCGAGTGGGCTCCTGGTTGGAAAGTAAGCCACGCTTGCTGTTCACGTCCGCCATTCCGGTCTGATCTGTCTGAACAGAAAAACGGATGGCACAACTCATCGGGGAGGAGACCTAAGAATCTCGATCTTTTCCAGAGACTTGATGCGACTGTCGAACACTATGAACGTGAATATGGTGTTCAGATCGCTTTCTGGCGTATCCCCCGCGTTCACAATGAGCTTGCTGACGGGCTTGCTGGAATTGCTGCGAAAGGACATATGGTCGAACCAGTTCAGTTTCAGTACGTGCATTCGACATAGTAATTCTCCCCAGTGGTTGACGTTTGTATCCCACAGACAAATGTATTCCGAGTCGCAATCCGATGATGAAATGGCGACTGATTGGTGACATTCTTGACGATGGACATTAATTATTAATATTGCACCTACTACCTCCAGATAATTACTTTACCAAGACAGATGTGACTATTCCAGTCTCCTCGAGTACTATATCATCGTAATGCACCGAAGTGAGGCAGCGGTGCTCCAGTGATTGGTCAAATCCTCGGTAACAATATATCTTTGTTCGGCAAGCCCACTGGCCGTTGTGTCCGTGACACCTGCCAGCCAGAGCTACAAGTCGAACTCACAGTGACTGCCCGCTCCTCATCCATCTGATCTAGTCCTGTCAGATTAATGAATGAGTAGCTCAACGTCGACCGACGGTCAGTGTACCGTAGCACTACCCAAAATCTGGTCCGATGCCCTCAGCGAATTTACCGCCAACCAAATCCCAATCCACCTCATTGATCTCCACACCCTCCACTTGGTGTCCAGGTCCGACGTCGTCCGGTATTACCGTCCCATTCTCGCCGCCCATCTCCAAAAACACCCTTCGCGCCAAAATGCGTCGCAGCGCGACGTGACGCGCACCATTTTCAAGCTTGTTAAATACGCTATATTTTCGCATCGATGGCTTGCAGAGGGCGAGCCTACGTTCCAGGATATGCCCATCGTCAGCACGTTCGCCGACGCGCTGATCCAGGATGACGAGGTATGTCCTTGCCCTGACTGCTTATGTCACCCAATTTCAACTCTTCATCCAGACCGCACTCGCACAAACCCTCGCCAGCCACGTCCCCGACGTCCCCACCCGCACCGGCCTGCTCAAACTTCTCCTTTTCTGCTCCAAAGCCCGCTCGTACCACTGCCGTTTTGCCTGGTCCGACACATGCTGCATCCACAAAGACAGCAGCGCCGAACTCGATGAATCCATCCGCGCCATGTTCCGATGGTACCACAACGCCTACATCTGCATCGTCCACCTCTCTTCGTCCCTCGTCCTAGACGACATCCCCACCGACGAATGGTTCACACGGGGATGGACCCTCCAAGAGTTACTCGCGCCAGAGAACATCAAATTTTATAATCGTGAGTGGAAGGCGTTCACGGAGGCGAGGAACGACAAGGATAGGCGGAACGATTATGTGCCAGAGGGGGAAAAGAACCCTGTCTGGCGGGCCATTCTGGCAGCGACGCGTATCCCCTCGACTCGGCTCAGCTACTTTAGCCCCGGCGCCTTTGACGTGGCCCAACGCCTGTCCTGGGCCGCCGGCCGACGCACGACGCGCATCGAAGACACGGCGTATGCGCTGGTGGGGATCTTTGGGATCCACATGCCGGTGCAGTATGGGGAGGGCAGGTTTGCGTTTCAGAGGTTGATAGAGGCGTTGTTGCAGCGCGTTCAGGGGTATGGGATATTTGTCTGGACTGGGCCTCCGTCGCAGTACAGTGCTGCGCTCCCAGAATCGATAGAGGGATATTTGGCCGCAAGGGAAGCTGACGATTCAGTCTCGGTTCCCAATAATTTTGGGGATCCAGCTATGATGCTCACTC
This sequence comes from Xerocomellus dryophilus, assembly GCA_038089495.1. Lineage (NCBI taxonomy): Eukaryota > Fungi > Basidiomycota > Agaricomycetes > Boletales > Boletaceae > Xerocomellus > Xerocomellus dryophilus. The sequence goes on from JBBPKY010000294.1 coordinate 20,596, forward strand.
ACAAGGGATTGCAAGTGGAAGTGTTACTCGTGCTGATACAGTGTAGGGAGGCAGGCGATGATCGCAGCCAGAGGGAGACAAGCTCAAGTCAGGACGCCGAAGAAAGCTCAGATTGGGAGACAGCCTTGGAGTGTCATGACCAGGACGAGCAAAACAGTGAAGGCGACAACGGTGACTCCGACATTGAACCACAGGACACACATTCACCCTCCGACTCAGAAAACGATGAACTCGGCATCCGATTCCTCGACAACGACGAAGAATACCAGCCCATCGACCAGGGCCGATTCTCTTGGTTTCATTTCACAGACGCGGACGATATATTCAAACCCCTCAGCGTTCGTGGTCGTGGTCCAATCGTGTTTAGTAACTACCCCTTCACGTTCCCGGACATGCCATCTCGACAATACGCTTTTGCGATCCTCGACTACCACCGCGATTGGGAACGCGGGCCGGGATGCGTATACGTGCCGTATCCTCAGAAGTCAAGGTACCTTGCATTTGTGTTGTATAGAGACGATTCGGGGGAAGTATGGCAGAAGTTGCGGACCGACACGTTGGTCTATGTCGAGGTGGAGGCGGAGAGGGTGTATAAGGGGCAGACAGTCAGTATATGTTTGTGATTTATCTGCCATTTTTGGATACTCGTTGATGACTTGTTACGTGCCATGCTCTACATTCACTATCGACTGCAAGGACTAGATTGAGACTGCTAAGCATCGATGTGCGCTTCCGGATCCGGGGCTGTGCGCGACGTTCGCTCATTGAAGGCCTCGCGATTACGCTTGCGCTTGGAAGACTCTCCTGAGCCGTTCACGTAAACGAGGGGCTAGATGCATAAGCGAGGCCCATGAGGCCCGTGCCTATGATGAACCTTTTTTTTCAAATCTCCTTCAAGTTGCAGACCATGAGTATGTTACGAATATATGCAAGATGCGACTGTAAAGCAACCGAGGACAAGACTCATCTGCGGCGATAACACATCTCGGGTCAGAGCAGCGGCGCTGACCCCCACCGTCATCCCTGCCAGCTCTTCACCGACCCCGTCAAGGCACTGGGAGATACACTGGCTCGTACGGCCTCTCCACCCGTATATCCACATCAACCCCGCCTTCACGTGCACACCTCAACACCCGCTCTCTAAACGCGTCGAAACACACCTTGCGCCACGGCTGCCGTCCCTGGCCGTGACTGTACACAAAGTCGTAGAAAACGAGTTCGAACACCGCGAGGGGGCGGACGCCGGCTTGTGTTGCGCGGTCGCCCGTTCGGGACTCGATGAGGTCAGCTAGCGGGTCGAGGTGGGTTTCGTGGGCGCAGCTGAGGCGGAGTTGGGTCAGGGAGGGGAAGGAGGGTGAGCGGGGACCTGGGATGGAAGTAGGACTCGAAGTCGGGCTGGGACTGGGACTGGGACTCGGTGCGGGCGTAGGCCCAGAATCAGGCACGGGAACGAGATGAGCAAGCACGTCTGAAATAGGATACGCCCTTGGACAAGGCTCGAACGTAAACGTGGACAACGTGGGCGAGGTACTCGGGGACGTGAGCAGGCGCGCGAGCTCCAAAGGCGACATGTCGACGTCCCGAATGTGAAGCGTGTGGAGGCGGCATCCAGAGCGATCAAGGAGGGCAGAAAAGTGGTGAGCATGCCACCAGTGTGCTTGTGTATGCATCAGTAGAGGTGGGTGTACGTCCGGGTGCGCTCGACCGCTATCCCAGCTGATGACAACGGCACTATCGATGTGCAGCGTGGAGAGCTGTGGAAGTCGCAGTGCATCGACGAGTGCACATGCATGCGCGCTCCGACTCTGCCGTCGTACGCGGAGCGTATGCAACCTCGGCAACTCAACCATCGGGATCACGGTCTGCCCCTGTGCCATCGCACCCAGGTGATGCAAATTCTGCCCTAGTGCGGTGCCCAACCCGATCGAGAGCTCCGTGAGGTTCCGACATAGTGCCAACGTCGAAAAATGACGCGAGAGAGTGGCGCTCTCGCCTCCTGCCTCGTGCAAGTCGTACGAGAACGCCACCGATGTGAGGCGTGCCCAGTCGACGAGGATGTCTTCCCGGATGACGTGGTCTGGCCCTGTATACGCTAGCGAGGTGAGTCGACTCGCCTGGGCGAGATCGAAGCGGAGCGAGAGCAGGCTACGACGCCAGCCCATGTGATCGACATGCACGGAGAACGAGCTGAGGGAGGTAAAGGGGCACGAGGAGAGCACATCTAGCTGGAGAAAGTAATCCGAGGAGAGCTTGAGGTGAATGGCTTTCCATCGCGGTGCATGCATGCGGATGCAGGAGAGCAGCCAGATGACGACATTTTCGGTGTCTTTCTGAAAGATGCGGTTGTCGGTGAAGGCGATGGAGAGCGGGGCAGGGTAGGATCGGAGAAGCCATGTTTCGACGGCGGTGGCAACTTTGATGCCATCGCGCGATCGATCGATGTTGGTTTCGAGGAATTTCAGGGAGAGAGAGGTCCAGAGACGAGGAGTGCTCTGGGCAACGGAGCGCCAGTAACTACAGACACGGCTGAGAAGGAGCGGGGGCTCCGAGAGCACCGCGCGAGGGGGCGCCTGCTCGTCGAGACAGTCTTCAAAGATGATACCGAGTATCTCGGGCGGCATGCGATGTACTACCGGACACCTTTGCGGGCTTTGCGCCGGTGACTTTTTGACATGAACGACCTCTCTTGCGGTAGGTAGTGGTGCGCGACGGGCATCGCTGCCACGACGCTCCGGTGAGTGCGGTAGACGTGCCAGCTGAGATCGTAGGCCTTGGCGATCGTAATCAAAGTTACTTGCGTGAGCATTTTTCGTCAGCGGTGGGAGGCGCTAAGAACCGACGGAACTCAACACTCCAACACAAACACCCAACCGATGCTACTAGAAGCAGAGACACTCACCGGCGCGCGATCTAGTATAACACTGTGACCGTGCTGGCCCGGTGCGTTCACCGCTGAGTGGGACTCGGAAGACAACATGGTCGCTAAACCTACTAGTATGGCATGAGGTTCGATAGCAATTGAAATTGAACGCGTCCAGCGCCGCCGCTTTAAAATACCGCCTGGGGTGCGATTCCCCGCTCGAGGTTTCGCAGGACCATTTGCCTGCACCGACCGTCGGACGGGCTGCTTACTTACCGGCATCAACTTCTGCCCCCCGAGCCGGCTAGATCTTTCCGTTCGAGCTGCCGACTCACACCGCCTGGACCTGCCTGCTGGTACGTGGCATCTATTCATTAATCTCGATTTTTTTCTTCTTTTCCACACACCTTGACGTCTGTCCCAGTACGGTCCAACGGTAACTCTCCAATCCCCATAGTCGTGTTAGTAAAGTCGACCATGTGGGTATAGGTAACAGTGTGTTCAAGCCTCCCAAATATAATCTGGCACCTCCAGGCACCTCCCTCCACTCCACGCGAACGGCCGCTGTTTGCCGACACTTCATGTCAGACTACCGAAAAAGTAGCCCGTTTCAGGACAAGTACCCCCTTGGCAGTGTGCCCCTGTGTACCCTCCCGGTCCGCTGGTAAAATTGGTGCGAGTGTTGGACGGATCAATCTGGCGAGTTTGATCAAGCCAAGCCCTTTCCCCACACCTTCCGACGAAACCGCGGAATTTTTTTTAGGATCTATACAAGATCGACATTGACACTGTACAGCCTGCGGGACTTGTATGGGTAGCTAAGAAGAGATTACGAATCCTACCGAACGTTGATGTACTCGGCGAGGTAAGGCGAATCAATGACCATCGACGCCTCCAACCCGTTTCCATCCTCACCGTTCTCGTTCCTGTTCTCAGACACCCATTGTGCCAGGTCCTCCCGGAAACTTGCAACTCTCCCCAACCGAGCTCCCGAAACACGAACCCGATCCACGTCCGTATCATGCCACAAATCAAAAAAGACCACCTCGACACGTCGAAGTGCGGCTACTCCGGCAGCACGGGCGCGGGCACCTCCGCGCGAACGAAACATCGCCATCACCAAGTCCAGATACCCCTCTACCGAGCTCGCCAACGTGATCTCGCGTAATTGCGGTATAAGCGGACCGGGATTTGAGACGCGTCTCTGTCTATGCCCCTGGGTCCGAGTCTGACCGCCCGTCGGAGTGGGTGGGATGTCTATCCTGCGGATGACATCACTTATATTCTGTGATCGCGGGCAAGGGATGAAACGGAGTGACGTGAGCGCGGGTGAGAGTGCGAGACAGCGCACGAGCTCGTCGTTTGGGAAATCGACGTCTTGGATGGAGAGATGGAGGAGGGTACACCCGGAGCGTGCCAAGAGATCCGAAAAGGTGCGGTCGTGCCAGTGTTCGTTCCCAATGACGATGGTGGATGCGTCGATTTCGAGTGTTTGGAGTTGGGGTAGGATGAGAAGGTCGATGGCGCCACTTGCGTGAGCGCCGGGGGTGAGTCGGCGTACGCGGAGCATTTGAAGACAGGGCAAAGTGATGCTTTGGCTATCGTCTAGACCCCATGGTTGATCGATTCCTAGGGAGCAAATGGATATGTTTTGACACTGGGCGAGGTGCCTGAATTGCCGAGATAACGTGAAGCTGCTCCCACAATGTGGGGCAAATTCAAATGATACCTCCGCAAGGCTTTCCCAATGGAGATGAATATTAACGTTCACTAAAGGCCCTGGTCCGCTATAAGTAAACGACTTGAGGTTCGTGGCGGACTCCAAGTTCAGAGGAAGCTCGGTGACGATGCGTCGTGTGACGTCGCCGCTAATGTAGAGTTGTTCCAGAGAGGACAAGTCGCAGGACGTAAACGTGAAGAGGAGGGGGAAATAACCACACGACAGCTGAAGTGAGATACGCTTCCAACGTCGCGAATGCGTCCGAAATCGATCGACAAGTAAAGAAATGAGATCTTTCGTGGCGGCATGGTAGATGCGATGATCGGTGAAGGTGAGTGAGATCGGTAGTGTGGCCGACCGTTTCAAGTGTAGGTCGGACCCTTGGCACGTCTTTCTCGCGACGTGAGTGCGATTCTGGAAAATAAAAGTGGATGGACGTCCAAAGGTGAGGGTATGATTCCGCGACCGCTCTCCAAAGCTTGCAGACTTGTGAGGCAAAACGGTCCGTGTGCAGGCGTCAACTCCCTCGAGCGAGACACATAAAGCTCAAAGATGTAAGTTAATATTTCGGGAGGGAGGCATGTCATGGGGGAGCTGCGTTGGGGGAGCTGATCGGCCTCAACCGTGACGTGCGGAATATCTTGTTCTGCAGGACGACGGGGTTCGAGCTGCGCTCTCGGTAGCGCTGCACCGATGGTTTGATCAAGCAGAGTTTCGGTAGAGACGACCGTCCTGTCATACAACAGGTGTCTATTCTCAGGCTGTCAAGTCATCGTGAGTGTACCATCTCGTGAACAGAACTCTCATGAGACCCACAGGCACTCTCACAAAATCATGATCAATGGGCACAAGATCGATGTTAAAAGGTGAGTGGGGCATGACAGCGGTCAACGGCCGAGTGTGGGCACGTCGATCCGGGAAGGGAGGAAGCTGAGTTCCTGGAGAATGTTTGATAGGGTGGACAACCAACTTGAAGACGAGAGCGCCTTGGCGCAGCGGTCAAGATGCCAAAGGGCTTGCCCTAACACAGCCCAACGAAATTAATCCATTTACTATGCTTTCATTTCCCGTCAAATGTCAAAAGCAGGGAACTCTCTATGCAAGTTGGCTGGTAGGAGAGTGGTAATCGTACAAGTGCTAACAATCTTCCTAACCTTATACCCAGGAAACTCTCAAGCTTCAAGGTCCATCACCAATCTGCAAACCCGGCGAGCTTTCCATCCCAACTCCACCATATCATCTCATCCTCCTCAGCCAAGTCTTCCTGGGGACCCTCGATCTGTGTGCTGCCTCCTCGAGATTTGATCCATACACCCTGTACCTTGCTCGCCTTCGTTCGTTTTTTCATAGGAATATCACAGGAAGCGGGTGCCTGCCCCGACTCCACAAGGAAATCTGCAAGGTAACTGTCCAAAGAAGTACATAGGTTCTGGCGCGGTATCCAGGATGGGTGATCAAAACGCCGCGGCGCCCTGAGTTGGACGTGTATTTGCGTCGGAGCTAGCAGGCAGTTAGAGAGAATCGACGACGACGTTGGTATGGCTTTGGCGCACCCATCTCAGCAGCTAACCCGTGTCCATCGTCTTCTGCGCATGCACTCGCGAGTGTACGCGATAGCAAGCGCTCTGCAGCTCGTACTGTTTCCGGATCCTCAGTCTGTAGCAAGGGTGACTTTTCAGGCACGTTCAATGGTGACGTCGATGAAGAGTCAGTGTCAGACGAAAGTGCAGGAGATGGACTCCTGGATGGCGGTTCACAATCGGGCCCTGAGGTATCCTCTTCTCCTTCCTCGTTGCTACCTCCGCTTTCTCCATCTTCGTCTTCGTCTTCGTCGTCCGTGTCGCTTGCACTCTCCAAAGGATCATTGTCTTCGTCGTCCGGCACATCGCACTTTCGTGTGGTTATGCTGTCTTCCCGCAATCCCCACACTTTTGTTTCCAGTCCGTCGATGCCCACAATCACGCGCGATTTGGCTGTCCCTACAGTTGGACCGAGCGCAACACCGAAGAAGGCCCTGGCTACTCCATGTTTCCGATGATGCAGTGGAGCTGCTTCCTTCCCCGCTTCCGCTTTCTCAGGGGTACCTCGAAGCGCCAGCGCGGTCGAGAGGGCGATGAATGTCGTGTACAAGTGCGACGCAAGGGTGTCGAACGAGTTCAACAACTCTTGGCGTTTCTTGGCAGCACGGGTCGCATTCTAGGGTGACTTGGATCCGTATGGACCGACCATTAAAAGTGAACTTTACTCACATCGCTCGTGGGCATTCTGGCCAGCTGGACGATGGGACTGTCGATCAAATGTCACCACTCGGAGACGGATAGGAAAACGAGATGGCACTGACAATGGGACTTGGTTCTTGAGAAATAAAACGTGACCAAGGAAGCTGGTGCAGAGTCTGGCTGCCATGTTATCGCTCACGACATCGGTGTCGAGCACCACGGTCGGTACTGTGGACGTCACAGCAGTGCTGAGTGTTCTAGCACTCGTCGTCCCTGCTTCTTTGTTGACCATAGAATCTGCTTTCGTTGTGTCGTGTCGAAGTAAGGCCAGTGGCACGTCGGATGCGGGTGAGAGTGTGCGCATATTCGATGGTGCTGGTGGTAAGAACGCAAGTAGAAGAACAAGATGACACCCACGCGTCTGGGGGATGATGCGGTCACGTGAGCCATACTTAGATGTCCATTGTCCGTGAATTTTTGCATTGTCCAATGTGGCAATGTCCAGTGTCCACCCAACGGACGCTCTGAGTCTCTGACTGACCCAGGTTAACCTCCAACCTGTATGTCGCATACTGTTTTGTCCATTCAATTGGTACGCGCGGACCAATAAATCCCAGGCACAACGCCAGGAATGCGAAGGTACGCACCAATTTTTCACCCCACTGACGAGCCTATCCACACTGCCGCACGGCACGGACACCCGAGATCATACTAGTACATTTACACGACCAACTACACATGTCGAAAGCGGGACGAGTCTACACACGACACACGATCTCCCCGTGCATCAGCGCGAACCACCCATCCTCCCTCGCCGCCCACTCCTGCCAATGCGCCGCAATACCCTCCAGCCCCTCCCGATCAGTGAGCCCCTTTCCAAGCGCATGCGTCGCAAACGTCGAATTCACAGTCCGGTCCGCCCACATCCCGCCAAACCACGCCCGTTCCTCTGCGGTGCTATAACACGACGCCCCGACCGTCGCGTCGATCGCACCCCTCGCAAACCCAGCCTCGAGCGCCCACGCGACCAACCTCCGACCTGCGTCCGGCTCCGTCCGATTCGCGCGCGCGACGGCCCGATAGACCCTCATCCACGCCTCCATCGTCTC
>JBBPKY010000295.1:0-28479 GCA_038089495.1 Xerocomellus dryophilus
GTCCGATGACGCGGTGACCCGAGGTTTTAGGTGCTTTCGCCAACCGAGAGGTGGTGACGTGGAGATCTATCTACACGCCTGCTTTATTCGATCGCTCGCGCGTCATGTGATGCTGATCGAGACTTCACACTAGTGTCCCTTCAACAGATGGTTCTCTTTGGGCAACACCCCAGTCCAGGCACTCTTCTGAAAGCAGGTCAATTTTTAGTCGGTAAGCTGCTTATCTTGTATTAGATGTTCTTACCCGACACGTTGTTTCAACTTTACTGATTTCACCATATGTTCTGGATGTAGACGAGCTTCCAGTCCGCCTTGCCCACCGTGTCAAAGAGCTTGATGAACTTCCATATAACTTGAGTGAAATGCCCTCCATACGTAAAGTTAAGAATTGGTATGCGCAGAGTTTCGAGGTGGGTGATCAGTCTTGATTCATTCCTGTGAAATTCCTTCAACATTAACACCACGTTTTATTACTTCCCTGACTACAGGAACTGGTTAATTTTCCACCTCTTTCCTTGTCCCCTGCTGCCCGTCAGTCACTTTTTGCTCGTTCAGACAAGGAGGACATGAACATATACCTGCCGGAGAGTGTTCCTAATCCGTCCCTTATCACCTCTTATCTTGACGGAGATGCCGCTGCCAGCGGCTTGGCGTATGGTAAGGAGGAGGGCGTTGTCCGCGGGACCAAGGTTGGAAATGGAACATACAAGGGTAACGGAAATGGTGGTGGGAATGGCAACGTATGTGGTCTTCGAAATGGCAACGTCAAACTACGTGTTCCGCTCGAACGAAGGTGGCTCTCTTCCTAATACAAACTTCTGTTTCTGACTCCCACGGTCACACAGATACTACGCCCAGACTCCTTCCCATGCCTACCCACCGCAAGTCCACGACTACAATGCCCGATTCACAAAGGCGCTGGACACTATCAAGCGTAGACATGATCCCACGGTAACTACTGTCGCACAGGGTGTTTTGGAGTGGCAGAGGGCAAAGGGAATTAAATCAGGTATGGGAGTGGCATATGGCCAAAGCGGAGGTGAAGTGCAGGCATGGTTGGATAGGTTTTATATGTCGCGCATCGGGATACGGTTCTTGATTGGACAACGTGAGTGGTTCATTTCCTGGGTTTCGTTCGTCTTGTTGACTCGGGTTAAGATGTGGCGTTGAATACTCAACAACCACACAAGGATTATGTTGGCATTATCTGTACCCAAGCCGTGAGTTCTGGGATCTTGTCCTATCGTTCTCTTGTGACATCCTCATGCGTGTATTCCATTTAACAGAACGTGCGCGATATCCTGCAGGAAGCAATCGAGAATGCCCGGTTCGTATGTGAAGAACATTATGCAATGTTCCGAGGACCGGCCGTGCAGCTTATTTGCCCTCCCGATCTGACGTTCGCATATGTACCGGGACATTTATCCCACATTGTTTTCGAACTGCTCAAGAACTCGTTGAGAGCTGTCGTTGAGAGGTTCGGGCCAGAGTACGAAGACCGGAATGTCGAAGACTCTCCTTCGGGTGGGACTAGCGGTGGATATCCCCCGATCAAAGTGATCGTGGTTGAGGGGAGCGAGGATATCACGATCAAGATTTCGGACGAAGGTGGTGGCATTCCGAGGAGCGCTATCCCGCTCATCTGGACATACATGTATACGACTATGGCGGACCAAAGTATCGATCAGGACTTCCAGGTAAGGAGACAACTCGGATATTTCCCTTAGAAGGGACATAGACTGATCTCATTGTGACAGGCGGGCGACTTCCAGGCGCCGATGGCAGGATTCGGATATGGTCTACCCCTCTCTCGACTGGTGCGTCATCCACGAGGTTCATTTTACGTGTTTGGATCTCACTCATTGATTACGTTTTATCTGTATAGTATGCGAGATACTTTGGTGGCGATCTGCGCCTCATTTCCATGGATGGCTTCGGTACGGATGTGTATATTCATCTGAACAAACTCTCGAGTAGTCGAGAGCCGTTGCCTTGATTGGGTATGGGGTCGGGCAGGCGTACTATACGCTCTGTCGTACCTGGTCTCACCAATGGTGGATACACCGGGAACAAGCGGAGCACGCTGTGGTTCCCAGGTCACACAAATACTGTGTATGAATATGTACCGTATGGGAGGTACGGTGGTTAACTTATGGGCTGGTTTCCGTAGCCTCAAGCTGTCCTTTTGCGTTACTTCTTATCTTTCGCATTTGACATTCGTTGCATGTTTTATATTTTAGCGCTATCAAATTGTGTACCTAGCTAATCGAATTCTATGTATTACTGACCCCCCTGTCGACCCCCCGTGTGTTGAGTTGTTTGGCGCGAGTGCTGCTGCAGCGCGGACGCATGGAAGTGAGTGTAGCCATTTCAAGCTGATTGGCTTCGTGACATGGACTCGCCAAAACGTGCTGGATCGCCTTCTTCCTCCTCTGAAACGAAACGTATAAAGCTTACAGTTCCATTAGGCCAACAATCACAAGGCGCTTCCCCCGTTGACCCTGAAAATGCACTTGGAAAGCGCTCAGAGCTCGATCCCATCCAAGGCGGCGAGATTGGCAACATACCGAACGAGCCAGAAGGCGGCGGCGGAGGGACGGGTGGAGAAGGTGTCACTGGAGAGGTGCGGGTGCTGAAAGAGGGTGAGGGGGAAGAGGATGCAGGCGACGTATCGATGGGTGAGGTCGCCGATGAAGACGTCGAGTCGGGGGACGAAGGCGACGACGAAGACCCCGCCCAACTCGAAGCGACGCGGTTGAAGCTCGAGGAACAAGCCCGGAAATACCTCGCAGCGCAGACGCACGACGTCATCATCCCTTCTTACTCGGCTTGGTTCGACATGTCGACCGTCCATCCCGTGGAGCGTCGTGCGCTCCCGGAGTTTTTCAATTCGAGAAACAGGTCCAAGACGCCTTCGATTTATAAAGAGTACCGCGACTTTATGATTAACACGTATCGTCTGAGGCCGACGGAGTATTTGACCGTGACGGCGTGTCGACGAAACTTGGCTGGCGACGTCTGTGCCATCATGCGCGTCCACGCGTTCCTTGAGCAGTGGGGGATCATAAACTATCAGGTGCAGTCTCTTGTAGTCCTGTTCTGCTTCTCGTTTGTGCCAACCGACCTATTTTGTAAGATCGACCCGGAACAAAGACCGGCAGCGCTTGTCCCTCCATTCACGGGACATTTCCGCGTTATCCTCGACACCCCTCGCGGCCTTCAGTCTCTCCATCCGGGGACTCGCCCTTCTAGCACTCACCCCGCTGCCAATGGTATGCCAAAAAACCAAATGGTGTCCGCAACGCTCGGCGCTCCCACCGCAACTTCCGCCTCCCTCGAACTCCGCAATTCCATCTACCAAACCACCTCGAAAGCCTCCCGGGAATTGGTACCCACCGAAGCTAAAACGCTCGCCAACGGCATCTCCTCGAATGCCAAAGGAAACATGTCGTACCAATGTGATACCTGTGGGACCGACTGTACTGCGCTACGGTATCACAGTCTGAAAGTCAAAGACTTTGAGCTCTGCGCGCCGTGTTATCTCGATGGACGGTTCCCCTCGACCATGTTCAGCGGCGACTTTGTCAAGTTGACTGTCGCACCGCCTGGCGTTGGCCATAGTGCAGACGATGAATGGACGGATCAGGAGGTGCTGTTGCTTCTGGAGGGGATAGAGATGTATGACGACGATTGGACCGCTATCGAGGATCACGTCGGGACACGCACGGCACAACAATGTATACGCAAGTTCCTCTCGTTACCGATCGAAGACCCGTACATTGCAGCGGAAGGGGATCAGGGGCCGCTCAGATATGGAAGAATCCCATTCGAGCAGTCGGATAATCCAGTGATGAGCGTGGTAGCGTTCCTCGCTGGAGTGGTGAACCCCGCCATTGCCGCAGAAGCAGCCAAGACGGCGATGCACGTTCTCGCCGAGGGCGGTGCACCGAAAGAAACGGAAAGCGAAAAACAGGGGGACACCAAGGGGAGTGCGGACCTCGAGAAAGTTGGGGAGAATGTCATGCAACCAGACGTCCCAGAGGCGCCGTCTGCGCTGCCAAACGGCGAACCGTCGAGCAAGACTGGCGCGCCCGGCTCGCAGTCAAACGACATGGTCGTCGACCAGCCTGCGGAGTCGAGCAAATCTGCACCCAAAATCCCTCATTCTCACGTGGCGCGTGCTGCCGGACTCGCTCTCAAATCGTCTGCACGCGCTGCGTCGACGCTCGCGGATGCCGAGGACGCGACGATTCGAAGCACGCTTGCGTCGTTGATCAAGCTGACGTTGTCCAAACTGGAGCTGAAGATGACTGCGTTCGAGGAATTAGAAGAGCTCCTCGAGGAAGAACGAAAAGGTCTGGAGAGCACGCGCATGGCGCTTGTCAACGAGCGGGTGAACCTCAAACGGATGCTGGACGGGGTCAGAACCGAGCTGGGCAAGAACGCCAATCTCGGTACGACCGGTCAGGGTACGCCAGTGAGCGAAGTGCCGTCGGGGACGCCGATCGAAGGGGACATGGGGGCGGTCAGCGATGGCAGTTTTGCGCAGCTGGGCTAAGACGAGGGGGGTCGAGAACGTGCTATGATTATTCTCTGCTATTGCGATTTGTTGTCTGTTTACTTTGTGCTCTTCTCTATTACACGCTCTGTGTACGATTGTCGCTTCGAATCGTCTACATAACTAGATTTATTCTGAGCGGCTTCCGTCGCTAAACTTCAAGCACTGTTTGAAGTCGGAACATTCCTCTCTCGAGTCATATGTACATCCAATATAATACCGCTCAAACACTGTTCGGACATAAGTAGAGACTGGTGCTATGATTCCATATCATGTTCATCAAAGAAATGTCCCGCAAGATCAGCCGCCACTGCGTCAGCCAAACCGACTCCTTCCTTCAGGGTCTTCACGATAGTTTCCTGCTTGAGAGTCTTCTTCTGGCCAGGAAGGAGAAGATCCATCGCCCGACTCCCCATGTATACAAACCATCGATTGCCATCCTCGGGACGGTACACCTTTGGTGTCGCCTCGAGGCCGTCCATAAACTCGATGAGCAGTCGCTGGACCGTCTGCTTCGACTTTACATACTTTTTCTCGTGCTCTTCGTCTTCGCCTTGCAATACCGTGATGCACGCGTGGTCGAGGAAGCGCATGTCCCGAAGCTTTCGATCGGTTTTATGCTTGTCCCACCAATCTTCCATCCGCTTCGTCTTCCCGAGCCCGGTGACGATGAGCATCACGGGTACCTGCCCATCACAAACGTAGTCGTTGAACATGCGATAGTTGCTCTCCACGGCCCCCGTGACCTGGCTCCCGACCATGCACAACAACACGAGGTGGATGCCTCCGGCCTCCTTGGCTTGTTGAACGAGTTGGTACATGTTTCGGACGGCGGCGTGGTAGATGTCGAGGTCGAGACGAGGATCTCTCGGGCCGATGATGTAAAATATACGGACGTTCTTGGATTCGAGAGTGGCGTCGATGGTCGTGACCGCCATGGCTTCGCGTTCGTAGTCTGCGAGCGGCTTTATGATGGTTTTGTCGATGATGAGGTTGACCACCCGGCCTGCGGCGGCGCCTGGCTCGCCGCAGACGATGATGTTGGTGGTCTTGACACCACGGGGATGTCGAGGTAGCCGAGCGATACGTTCGGCTTCGGTCGGCTCGGGGAGAGTATCTGGATCATCGGGCGGCGGCCACGCTTGGTCGTCGGGGGAACTCTCTACGTATCGGGCGACCACGTAGATGTCCCGTAAAGCGTACCCCTCCAGGTGTGACTCCGCGTCGCTCAACCGCTCCAAGCTCCCTGGAACATCCTTGGCGTCATTCGTCTGGTCGTCACACACCCCCTCCTCGTCACGCGGAAGGTGCACCCGGCGGTATGTCCATGGCTGGATCTCTTCCATGTATATGACGAGAGGGCGTTGGATCTGGTCATCGTCGGGAGGCTCGAGGCTGCAACGCAGAACTGCCTTCCAGATCTTCCCCTCCACGTGCTTGACAGGGACACAGATGTGAACCAAATTGTTACTGATGGAGAAAAATGGCCGATAGCTTTGATCCCTGATACGGTCCACGTAGTTCTTGCGGAAGTCATCTTGAGAGATTTCGTAGGATTTCAAGTATTGGGATGGAGAGGATGCGAGAAGTCCCGTCGTGTTTAGTGAAGGGGTACTAATCTCGTCCTCGAGCGACTCTGGGGCTGAATGGGGCACCGGTTCGAGAACTGGATCAGAAGCTGTATCCGTATCCGCTTCCGCCATCTCGACGTCTTCAGGCTGAGTGACGGTATGGAACCAAGCGAAGAGGGTTTGGTCGGCGGATTGTGCGATGATCATGTATTGCAGGTCTTGGAATGCGGCATCGTCTATCCCATAGATGGGAACCATGCGGACGCTGAATATACCCAACAACGAGTACGCCCTGTCTTCCGTCCTGCTCGTTTCTCTCTGGGACGCCCACACCATCTTTTGAGATATAGTCACTTCCGGAGGAATTTTGCTAGATCGGAGGATATCGGGGTTGATCCCCGTGCGCTCCGCGATGGAGTCTATTAATTGCTCCCGGGAACCGATGAAAGTCCAGTCTTTCGTAAAGAACCTGAGGCGCCTGGGTGCGATCAGCTCTTGTAGGGTCCAACCCCGCGAGAACCAATCGCTTTCGATGAATTTGGAGGGGTCGCTGACGTCGTGCAGGTAGGCGTAGCAGACTTCTGAGTCCCTATACCACCTGTACATCGCGTTGATCGTCTCGACGAGTTCTGTGTGGTTGCTCTTATCGATGCAACAGGTATCCAACCAGACATAGTCGATCTCGTCCTGCATCGCCTGGGCGCATGCACCCCGGATCTTCTCGTGACCCTTGCCCTTGCTCTCGGTGCGCGTTTGGTCACCGATGTCGTCAAAGAGAACCTCTTCCGAATCGTCACCCCACCGATGCGATACGATCGCGTAGCGAGGAGGGTGGTGTAATAGCTCTAGTTGTCTCGAACTCGACTTGAGAAGACGCATGCTCCTGTATAAACTGTCGGCACGAGAACGCTAAAGCCCACAATACCGTGTGACATACTTTTAGAGGTGTTAAGGAGTGCTTGTCTGTCGCTGGTCTTTCGATCCGAATCGAATCTTAATCTGTTGGCTAAATGGAGTTGACGATAGCTAGTCAGAGTCGTCGTGGTGGAAGCAATAAGGCATACCCCAATCGGAATGCGAGAAATGTCCAGAGACGACCAAACGAGCCAAAGCTGTGGACGTTTATATGGACAGCAAACACGAGGTGGGCGAGCGCTTGTCCGCCGCACTGCCATCAGAATCGCTGTTCCGTTTTACTTGAAGCACTATTGGTGGTAGGCTATAACCGGCCACAACTTCAAGTTCAAGTCTCGAGAATTGAAAGTTGAAAACATACCTTTTACTACATGAGCTTCGTTCAAAACTCTGGCTGAGGCAGTTGCTGCTAGGCAGTGCATACGCAACAGGTCAGACATGTTCGAGGCGGCCGCTGGTGTGTGCCCGGGCCCTGGACTCATTGAACTTACCACAATCCATTCCCGCCGACTCATCCGGGAGGTCGGTCTTGCAAAACGTGGTCAGGAATGTTCTGGCACACTTCGAGAAGCGGCGGGGACGATCTTGCAAGCACGCTCGACCAAGGAAATCTCGTGTTGCAGGATTCTACGACTTGCAATATCTCACGCGCGTTGCAGTACAACGGACATGGTAAACTCGAGCGAAACGCGCGTGTCATGGCCGTTTTTCAATGCAAATGGGGATATGGTAATTATCACGAGTGTTGCAACAAGCATCCACCCGCACGGACTGGTGAGAACCTATGGATGACCTATTAGGAACTGGAAACGTAGCCCGCATCCGTGCCACGACCTCGATCCCTCTCGACAAAGCTCAGGTTGGTATACACTCAGTCCTGAGTGGGTGCAGCACACTCGGCTGCGGAGGTGCCGTCCTGTAGGCGTCGCAAGTCAGACAGTTTCGTTGGAAGAGTTGCCACGCGTAAGTTTGGTTACTCACAATCGTGTAGCAGCAGAGTTCGGTGTAGTCGCAAGTCCCATCAGACCCGACAGGCGTACAGTCTGATCCCTGCCAACCATCAGGGGCCTGGTCGCGCGCACGTCAACATGGCTCAACAGCAGCAGCAGATGAAACTACGACTTACATCTCCAGCAGATTTGCAGCACACTGTCGTGCATTCAGGCTCAGGAGCAGCAACGGCACCAATCGTAGCAATGAGTGCAATGAACACGGGAATAAGACGAGCGAACATGATCAAGAGGACGTCCTTGGTGTGTAGAGGTGAGGGGGCTTCTGCTGAGTGAAGTTACTGACCAGAGTGGACCCTTTTATAAGTTTCTGGCTCCTCGCTTGACCCGGAACTGGTCAAATCCCGCCAAATAATCATGTCCGACCCACATTGTTTATTATGCAATGTTGTTACTATGCCGTATCTAAAGGACCAAACCGGGTTAACCGAGGGTATAGTCGAGGATTTATGCCTCGCTTACCCTCTTTGGAGTCGTTTAAATGCGGTTCCCGCAGGCTGATCCAGCACCAAATGAGTCGAATTACCTGATGCCTTTTAGGTCCCACGCCGGGGCCGCCGTGACAGATGAAATTTTGAAACTTGAATTGAACGGTTTATTGTTGAAGAACCCTTCTGCACCGAGCGGGCGGGGGTAAGACGAGCGAACATGAAGAGGACATCCTTGAGCTGTAGAGGTGAAGACCCTGTTGTGTGAAAGACTGACCAGACCGACTGGCGGGCCCGGGCGGTTGAACAACATAACGTAACTTGAAGATCGGGCCATTCCGAGATTGGGGAGAAAGTAGATCTGGACGCGGAGGGATGCTCGACAGAGTAAGGCTGCAGGAGGGACATATGCAAGTAGATAGTTTCCTTCGTCTATTGCGAATGAGGTTATCAAAAATGTAAATCATAGACAAGACACAGAATATATGCGGGGTGCGGCAGAACGCAGATACGAATGCTCGCTGGGCATTGCAGTTCGAATACGACAACCCACACCTTCCCGCTGCGAACCGGCCCGTCCAGTGATCTTTTTCACTGCGTCTTCTCCGATGCGAGATTTGCGTCGCTGCTGAAAACGGACTGGGAAACTGTTCGGTGAATTCGTTCAAAAGGACCGACCATCCTGGACGTGACTGAGAACGGCGCACAGAGAGGTACTGTATGCGCAGGAAAGACGATGAAGGCTTGTCGATTTGCGCCGGAGCAGTCTTTCCAGGGACGCAATCGGAATTTCAGGGGGATAGTTGGCGAGTATGGGAATCTCCTTCACGGTTAGCTTATCCAGTGCGATACAAAGCTCGATCCCTGTCAGTCATAGGGTGGATATGTCTTCTGGGCTTGCCGACGTCGCCTAGCCTTCACACTTATCTATCAAGATCTCGAGCTGTGCACGCTCCTCGTCCACATTCGTGACGCACTCGACCGATTGCTCAAAGCCATAGAGTAATGTCAGGGTTGGCATCATGCCTCGTCAAAAAAGGACCCATTCGAAAACAAGAAGTCTTCGATAGTACCCCGGCAACGATGGCTGGGATGAAAGGGAGTACCGGGCAGTTGGGGTCCAGGATTTGCGAGAGCGTTGTGAGTGTATTCATGACTGTCCAGGAGCGACAGCTGCATGGCTCCGGTGAGTTCATCCTGGGAAAGATTCCGACGGGAGCATTCAGCTGTTCCCACCTTGCATCAAGCATCTCACGAAGACGAATGCAAGCCTTCAGTGCCATTTCGGAGAGCCAGTCGGGGGTAGAGGAACCAATCTTCCTTAAACGTCGGAGAATTAATGTGATGACATCAAGCGAAATAGATCACGGGAAAGATTTGCATTGTCTTCGTCCCCTGCAAGGGTGAACATAGAGGACAACATAAATCGTTTGTACGAAGCGCGCCCAAGAGATCGGTTAACCGTCATCTGAATTGCAACCCTTATGAAAAGCTAACGAGAGCGACGCTAAACCACCTTGACTTGACTAAAAATCACCCCCAGCCAGCCAACGTGATCATGAGCACATTTAATAATGTGAGGGCGGCCGACACCATCCAAGGCGCCAGCCGCCAGTCAGCGGTGCCGTATGTTTGGTTACGCGAGGAAGATGAGCAACGCGACCAGCAATTTGAAGATGCCATTAAACAGTGTGTTGATGTATTGTGGATGAGTGGGAGGATGGAGAGGAGAATCCGAATCGACAGCGTTTGGGCGGGAAAGAAACTTGACAAGTTCGAATTGGAACTCCCCATCGTCAAACACCCGATCGTGCGTCTTGATGCCGACCCAGGGTACGAACATATTATATCCGAGGCTCTGGCGTGTTCTCTACAGCATCTCTGCTTGAGGACACCCGAATGCCTTGCACAGCGTGCACTTCTCTCGCTTCGTGAGGATAATCCCGACTTCTGACGTCGGATGAAAAACACAAGGATATCAATCGGGAACCAGTGGACGTACTTCTTGATTGCATTCCCCGCGGCTAAGAGATAGCGTGGTCATTGTCCATGTGCTCCGACTGGACGGCGGCTTGCAAACTATTACAATGTGTTGTCACTGCTGAGCCTGCTCAGAGGTTCCGCAGACGTGGGTACCATAGGCGCGGGCAGCAGCGCACACCGCGCGAGCGAGTGAATGACTGTGTTTTGGGGTATAGTCGTTCTTGTCGGGGTTGGACAGGAAGAAACACATGGGTGACAACGTAACACGACGACGAATGCTGATGAAGTTGTTTGGAGGGCGGGATAGACGTGGTACTAGACATATGGTTGCGGTATCGGGTCGAAGACAGGCGGTGGCGTGCGTCGCTAGCATCCGTTGACAACTAGACCAAAGTCGCTACAGTTGACGCGCACGCTGCCCGGCACCATTCGCCTCGCGCAAGTCCTCCGCGACTGCTCAGCTGTCACGGTTGGGCTCCATTTTCTCTCAACACCGGCAGTGGCTTATCATCGCCGGGGATATCGATATCCTGACCATTTCCGCATGCACGCGGACACAGGCATGGATGGCAGATTGTGGGCAATTGTCGCGGGTGAGTCTTTCTCGCGTGTCCATTGCAGCCATCTTTTTTGCGTCCCATGCAACTCGATGCGTCTGCCTCATTGGATGTGCGAATGTTCAACAGGTCTGCGCAACGTTCTATCAGGACTTCTTTTTACGCCTTCTTTGATAGCCGACGTACCCCCCCGCAGCCTCCACTTCTCCTCTCTCATCTGTATTCTTTCCCCGAGATTCGTTCGTTACGCGGTTCGGTATGTTACCACGAGCATCCCGAAGACCTCTGAAATTTCTGCCTTGCGGGTCGTGCGCACGGTCGGCGGAGTTGTTAAACCCACAACGTGTATCTGATGCTGATCGGTATTGTACTGGAATGCACGTACGCTTGGCGACCAGTGCGTGATCAACGTCTCAGTTGGCATCTCCTCTTCCTTCGCCGTGACTCGGCACAAAGCTCGTTGCACAGATGACCTGAATCGACTATGATACAGGCTATTCATAATCATTTCCACTCTCCCAGAGCATGGGTACTAAGAGTGTTAAGATCGACGGAGTACTAGATTGCGACACGGCTGTGATCTACTACGTTGATGGTCTCGGATTGGGAGATCAAACCCATTTGCGCTCACCGAGACACCTGCAAGCACGACAGGTGTGATGGTTCGCTTTTCTAGTTCTGTGTTGTCTATTGCCCTCTCACGAGTCTGCCTCTGCTCGACACTTGGCAACCAGAGATAGAGCTCATGGAGCTTCCATCACCACGACGTATATACATACAGAACTCAAAGAAGCATTAACAAGCCAAGGAAGAGCAAGCATGTCAAGTGAAAACAACACGAAAAAAGCGAACACGGGCAAGGCTACATGGGATATAATGAGTTCTCCGTCAACACTAGTCGTCGGACGACACACGAGTCGAGTGACACGACCGGCGAGCAATTATTGGCTATCCGTACGTAGACGCTTTTGCGGCGGCCCCAGATCTGCTTCAGGATTTCCAGCAGTCTTTGGATGTCGCTTTGTGTGCGCGGTGGAAAGGAAGATGTACTACGTGTATGTAGGGATTTACAAGCAATACGACTAAAGGATGATATTGGATGACGGAAAGGATTGGGTGAAGCGCGTAGCGCTTTCCGACCCGGAACGGGAGCCGAAACCTGCCGGGTGGTGCCGCCGAGGAGAGACAGACAGGAAAGGTTTACGCGCTCAGGGCCCCGGGATGGAATGAGCTGCGAGGTGCCGAAATATGAAAGATTGAGGCTGGGCGTGGAGTGGTGGGTACAGAAAACGGCGAAGACGAGCACTGAGGACGAGCGGCAGGTGCTGGCACGAAAGAAAAGAAGAGTGCCGCTACCCGCCACTTGTCCGAAGACCTTACACTGTGACTGTGCTCGTGCCTCGCTGCGTCACAGTATGACAATTTCCCATCTTCGCTTGTTTGATCGACGCAAAACTGATGATTTAGGGTTGTCGCATGGTGTCTGCCTATGGTGTGTGGTATGGCTGTGATCAGACGCGACGGGGGTTGACTCTTCAAAGTCTTTCTCTCCGAGTAATTTCCCTTGAAGGATCTTGCCCATATGCGTCTGTGCGAACGGTCGCCCTCTGGTCCGAATGGCAAGTAACGCCATCACCGAAGGTAGTGGAGAAGCTGAGAACGTAACTTCCATCTCTTCGAAACTACCAGGGATATTGAACAGGTTCCGCCTGATTGGTGTGTCGTTGGACGGTTCTTTCGTAAGTACACCGAGGAAACGGCGCAGCCGGAGGTACGATTCATAGTCTCTGAGATAGACCTGCCCAGCGAACACATTCAGCTGGTCAATCAGATCCCAGGGTGGGGTCCAGTCGGAGGGGAGGGGAGGGATAGAATAAAGTCGGAGATCGTCTGATGGTTTCATGCGCTGCGATGTGCGGGGCGCGTACACATGAAGGTGGACATATTCGCTTGCCCTGATGTCTAACATCAGGCGGTCGGCTTCGAATGGGCTCAGCAGAACGAGTACTTGGTCGCGGTGATGTTTATTGGAGAGAATCCACTGGACGGGTCGGATATATTGATCCATAGTCCCTCGAGTGGACTCGGGCTTGATCGTCTTGCAGAAGTCCGCGGTCGCCAAGATAAATGGACTCCAGACATCTGCCTCGCGAGTAGCTGCAGAGCTCCTTTCCAGCGTTGTAAAGACAGGAACAAAAGCGCTGCCAGAGTGTAACGGAGGGATCATGCCAGTCTTCACGAAGGCCACGACGTCCGGGTGAAGGAAATGTTGCGCCGGCTTTGCTTTGGGGGGCAGCTCAACCTCTCGTTCGCGCTCCCGCTCGCGGTTCACCTCCCGTTCTTGTTCTTCTTCCATCTGTGCACTGGGAAGTGATAGAACCCCGAGATCTTTGCAACGTTGCCGGATCGCTGGATCCAGCGCCGACAAATAACTCTGCGTGTTTTTGGATTCGCAGGGCGCATAGAGATCGGCCAATGATTTCCCGTCTGGTTGGAGCCATGCATCCGACAGCTGCTCTGGTGTGAGGTTATGATTGCAGAAACGTGACCAAGCATCGTGTCTCGACTTGTGGCTCATGCCTTGTTGAGCCCAGTAAGGAGCCCGCTGCTGAATATCGGTCAAAGTCTCATGTATTGCCCAGCATAATATGTCGACCGTAGTGACTTGGGTGTTTGGATCCCTTTTGCCGGTCAAACCACGGATGCTCCGATCAACTTCGGGTGGCGCAAAAAACATGACTGAGTGACCGTGACCCAGCTTGCGCATCCGCATGCAACCTGAAGATCACAAGCCGTGAGATTTAGCGATTGCATCACGGCGTCGAAACTAACCTTGCACCAGAGCATCTTTTGTCACCTTGGGGCCCAACGTAACGGCTGCCCGCGACCCTATAGGGAGTTTGACGTCTGTGCCTCTTGTGTGTGCATGATCCAGATAGATAACACAACGATCTAACTGCTGACAAAGCGGCGATGATAGCATGGGCACAATAGTACCATGTCGTGTGAGTATCATCAATTCATCGTTTTCGTTGAAATAGATGGCGCCGGAAATATCGCAGTAGATCTCGAGCCACGCTGTAGCCACTTGATGATTCGAAAGGTCGAGTATCTGTGAGCCGACATCCAGCAAAACACGAACCCCGGGCTGCTGTACGGCTAGCAGTCGGAGGAACGCATGCGTGGTCCATCGTTCGTCGCTTTCGTGAGTTACTATATATGAGCCATTTTCGGGCCGAAGAAGACAGGCGAGAACCCTGGCATTGGTTCCCTTCTGATGGTCGAGGTCGCGCTGAGCGATAGACATGGGCAACAGCCATCGACCATCATCTGTCCCCGAAAATCCTGATGCTTAGTTCAGCAACTGAACCGAACGACGTGAGATGAACCACAGACTCACTCACCGGTTATAAGCTTCTCTCGTTTCTCTGCTAAATCCCAGCTGGACCCGGAGAGTTTGCAAGGAAATTCTATCGCCTCCCTTGGAAACACTACTCGCGAAAGGTAGAAATCTATGGCTGCTTGATTCCATGCGAAAAGCGGGAATATGACGTTGTCCCATTGCTCCGATGACCTAAGGTTGATCTCGCTGAGCTCCTGAAGTGACTTCGGCACTGACTCGCCGTACTCCTTAATCCAAAGTGCGTATTCAATTGACGGGTCATCTTGGTCTAGCAGAATTTCGAAAGAAACTCTCAGTTGCTCCTCGCTGAGGCCAGCATAGTAGTAAGATAGGCAAGCGAGAATGATGGTGAGATCTGGATGGCCGAATTGGGTGTTGGGTGCCGGTACGTCTTTGGCTCGATATGGAACTGCGAGCATTGTGGTCGTGGAATAGCTTACTCCGTGTAGAAACTGATCCTCCGAGTCGGAGACAAGGCCATAGTCAACACGCCATCTCCGCTCTGAAATGGCAAACAAGAAGATGTTGGAGGTCAGGAGACCACGGAGTAGTAGTAGCCCACTCCAAAGATGACTCTGGTCGGAACACTTAGCGTAATCCTCCACCTTCTGCACTGTATTGGGAATTTGGAGAATATTCTCATCAGATATGAAACTGCGAATCGCATCCTGCAATTCAGGGCAGACGTCTTGAAAATTGAAATTGGGAAGCCGTCCCGCCATCACGTCTTCGGTAATCAATGATGTTAGGCGACCAATGCCGGAGGCTCGCAGGATGCGAACATGTGGAAACGATCCGGGTGGGCCGCGTTCATACTCTATGGCATCAGGAGCATATCTCGAAAGGGAATATATGTGCTTCTTCACGAGCCTCAGGACTTGCTGAGTAATTGTCCATCGGTCAGGATATCCATCCATGTGTTTCTGGGGGCCAATTGTGTAAACCAACTGGAACCGGGCGTGAAGGATCTCGTCGCTCTCATCCAGAATATCGCGAGCATGAGAATGAAGCCACTTCTGAAGCCTCAGCCACTCGGATGCGCTGTCTTCAGTGTCCTGTCTATTGTCTTTGTCGCTCGAGCGGTCTGGCGATTGTTTCACCGATCGAAACATGTTGCCCACATGGCTGTCTCCCTGTATCTGGGGTTCGATAGTCAGCTGAATCGTCGAGCACCAAGATATAGTTATCCACGCGCACCGATCTGAGCGACAGGGCTGCCTCGATGTGCTTGTAAATCGTTCTCTGAGGCTTCGTTAAAGGGCCAGTCATGAGTTTGGCTTTACATATCTGCTGCTCCACGCTCATCAGTTTGAGTGACGCAACATGCTCAGGCTGGACAAGTAGAATTCCATGCTCAGCCATACACTGAGACATGAGCTTGCGTAGATCACTGATGTGAAGGCTGTGCTCGGGGGTGCGAGAGAAGGGCAGGTGGTATATTGGCCTGTTAGCGAGCCCGCCAAGGCGAGCAACGAGCAACTCGAACATCTGGACCGTCAGTGCTTTCGGAACAACGACACGGACAAGTTGT
Organism: Xerocomellus dryophilus; assembly: GCA_038089495.1. Classification (NCBI taxonomy): domain Eukaryota; kingdom Fungi; phylum Basidiomycota; class Agaricomycetes; order Boletales; family Boletaceae; genus Xerocomellus; species Xerocomellus dryophilus. Next base: position 15,957 of record JBBPKY010000295.1, read on the forward strand.
TTGCCGTCAGCGAGGGTAGCAGCAGCAATGGGAATGATCACGGAAGATTTCCCTTCGCCCATGTTCACCTGTATCACAGTGTTTTCACCCGATCGTGGGGACATGATTTCCATCGCAGCCTCTGCCTGGGCATGACGAATGAGAAAGTTTCCCTGAATCTGACAAAAATGAGGAGCGCTATTAGTAGAGACGGACATTCGGACAGAAGAAAGCCACCTGAATTAACAGCCAATCTGGGTACTCTTCGGCATTCCACCCATCACATCCTTCGTTCTCTAATTCCTTCGAAAATTCATCTTCCAGACCATCCAGGGCAAATCGTAGCAATCGCCGGGAACGCTGAAGCTCCAAAAGGAGCAAGGCTAATGATATCAAACACTTCTTCCAACATGGAAGGATCTCGACGGGTGAGGTGGATGCGAGATATCGTAAGAGGACATTCGCAGTAATCGGCGGCCATTGACCAAATCGATTGAATGCTTGTTCATGCGGATCAGTCGTTGGCCCCAGACTCTTCTTCAGAATGTCCATAGACTCCAAGTAGTTGACTCTGCACTGCACATAGTGCTTCTGAAGTGCCTCGATGAGATTCTCACCCGCCACTTTGTGAGTCATCCGAGACACCACATGGACGGATTGAGCGCTGGTGTCAAGGTGTGCGAGATATCTTGTCTGAATTGAGGAGTCCGCCCGAAGAGAGGAGAATAGTTGATCCAGTAAGGAGATATCATCTGACAAGGTATTGTGACGGTCGCGAAGCAAGGTGCTACGGGCTAGTAGTGCTGGTGCTGGGCGGTTGCAAAGTAGATGATCAAGTGTAATCTGACTAGGCAAACACTCATTGAAAGACGAAATCGTTTGCGGAAGAGTGACCAGTGCAGGTTCAAGTTCATCAGCGTGTCTGGTCAAATAGTTGCTACCATCGTAATCCTCCAGACAGGTTGGTCCAGCTGCACTCAAAGGAAATAGATATGCAGCCCTTCGCGCAGCTTGCTTCTCTGGGGCACTGGCCACTCCACGCCCAGGATTCCAGTAATATCTATGTAGGATTGCCCGGTGTGCAGCGTTGATCTGAGGGTAGTCTGTTGAAGTCCAATGGTCGACGCCATCGAGAGCCTTGAGTTTCATAATCGACCGGCACCCAGCCGACTGTAGGAGACAGAGTGCTGCCTGAGCACCCGTTTTGCCTGTCAGCGGATCAGGTTGATGGCAGCTAGTCATGGCATGTGCGTAAGCAAGAAGTCGCGTGCTCGTCGAACTGCCATTCCCCACGAAGCAACCCAGCTCGGTATCCACATCGTATACATGGTATAATGCTCCACCACGTGGGGCGTACGGGGCCGTGTGGATCCGAACCCGATGGCTGCCATGTGGTTTAGGAAGGCCATTCGGTATGAGGACGCGCCTGGGGATAAGTGCCCCTGGTACAAGGGCCCCCGCAATGTGGGTTTTCGGCCGAAGAACAAGGAAGTTCTCTAAACCGAACAATGCCCCAACACATTGATCCTCGTCGTAAACCATGTCTTTGAAGTCACAGGACTCGAGCTCTTCCCTTTCATTGACAAAGAAGGACAACCCGTAATCCGGCAAAGTGACAGACAACCGTTGCATCGATGCGGATTGGACAGAGTCGATGGGGGACGTTGAGATTAGGAGATTGGTCGAGCGCGCGTTGAGACACTTGAAACATTCAGAAACCATCGCCCAGGTTGGGCTTCGGATGTCCACAAGAGTCTCACAGCCCCTGTACACACGATATTGTCCAGATGCACAATCAATCCTCCAGTTCTCTAAAGAGTGTTCCCAAAGCTGTTCGAGAGGGTGTATATCGATGATCTTTGTGGACAAATTCAGCCAATGTTCATGACCACGGACGAGTGCTGGCGGAAGGTCTCCCTGAAGTTTGCTCCAAGGAATCAGTACAAGCATTTCATTCGTTTGGTTGTATTGCTGTCGAACTACCAAATCGTCAGCTCGCAGCGAAAGGTGCACCCGTGAAATATTTGAACCACCAGGATCATGTTGCGTACCGTGGGTACTTGCCTCGTAGTTGGACATCGTACGGGGAATCGCAAAATACATTACTGGGAGATTGGAATGTACAACAAAAAAGTTTTTCTGCAAACGATATTAGGAACGCTCGTCAATATCAGAGACTGCAGCATATACGTACATCACGAAAGATTTCCCCTACATGAGGCGGAAATCCACCTAACAATTGACCATTCATTCGAAATGCCCCACCGAGCAAGTTAATGTGCACCGTCTGCAAGGGTTGGTCCACAGCCGCTTCAGTTTTGCATGTGAGCCAACGAGCATTTGGATATTGCAACTGCTCCCATCTTTGTGTTCCCGGCTGATAGCTAGCGAAAGTCTTGCCAACTGCGAGGTCAACACCATAGTCTGATGCATCGGCAAGGATTACATCCCGCAAGACCTCCTCGAGAGCGGGAGAGAGACGGCTGTCTCGTTCAAGAAGCTGTCGTAAATATTTGTCACCGATCCCTGAAGAGTTGAATTGAAGCTAAGTAAGTATTAAGTACACTGGGAATTCACATTTAGACATACATTCGGGACCAAGTGCGTGTATTAAGAAGCTGCAGGAAAGCAGAGCGTCAACATCCTCTGCAGAATAGAGGACCCCGCGGAGAGCAGCGGGATCAACATTGAACGTGCTTCGACATGTGGCAGCCATGCCCCCCAAGAGATTCCTGCGTTCTTTGTTCGTGGGTGCCTGTCTTAGGTCGTATGACAGCTCCTGCACCCAACTGAATGTCTTCCTGCGTACGCTCCGAAGAAGTGCGACAGCTCGGTCCGAGACTCCTTCACCGGGGCTCGATGCAAGCACCCGAGTGAGCAGCAGAGAAACGGTGCTCATCAGCACCCCATCGATCGAGCGGGCCCCGACATCCACAAACAAGCTGTCAAGCTCGTCTAGGAGGGCATTGCAGAAGCACGAGTCCTGAAGCTCTTGGTGCCAGACCCACGTCCCTGTATTGAGATCGAGCGGACCGACTTGAAAGGCCGCGTAGGCGAGGAGGAAATGAACTTGGTGGTAACGAAGGTTGAGAGTTCTACTGCGCAGCCCCTGCAGGATGTTGAGCCATTGAAGTGAGCCACCGCTCCGCAGGTGTGCGAATGCGATGAATTCGTCGAGGGAGAGATCCGCGGGACAATCCGCTTGAGCAGACAGGACGTCGTTGGGTGTGTGAGAAGTATAATTCGTATATCTTTCCGATTCCATGTGTAAGCGCCCATACCGTTGATACCTGTATCTGAACGAAAAGCCCCAGGCGGAGGACCTCCATGATTGCCAGGTCGAGAGACAGTTCATGGAGCAGAGCGTGGGATGTAGAAAAGCATAACGTAACATCGGACCATTTTGGGATTGGGAACCCTCTGGGTAAAAATAGGCAAAGTGAATCTGCTGATGAAGGGGCGGCCCTCGGCGCTCGACAAGGTAAGGCTGCAATGCAGGGACACGCGCTAGTAGATGATGTCCCTGCTCCGCATCGAACGCGTGATAATCTGCGGAAATGTAATGGAAGAAATGATGCAGAATGCGGGGCGCAGCAGAACGCCAGATGCGAATGCACGCCGGGCATCGTAATTCGAACACGGCGACTTTGGCATGTAATGGCAAGACGGGCAGCGGTGACTGGGCGCACTCCGCTGGTCGTCGCCTAGGTGGAAGCCGTTGATACCCATCATTGGTTTGTGGGAGACTTGCACCTTCCAGTTGCAGACCAGTATGTCCAACAACCTTTGCCATCGCGTCTTGTTCGATGCGAACTTTGAGCTGCTGAAGATGTGGGGATTGGTCGTAATAACGGACAGGAAAACTATCTTCGGTGAATTCATCCGACAGCAATGACCATCCTGGACGCGATCGAGAATGGCGCTCAGAGAGGTACTGGTATGCGCAGGAAAGACGATGGAGGCTGGTTGTCTTGCATAGGAGCATTTGTTCCAGGAATGCGATCGGAATTTCGGGGGAATAGTCGGCGAGCATGGGAATCTCCTTCACAACTAGCTTATCCAGTGCAACATAAAGCTCGATCCCTGTCAATGCCATGATAGACATATCTTCTGGATTTTCCCGACACACCTTGTATGCCTTCATCATGTATTCATCCATCAAGATCTCGAGCTGCGCACATGCCTCATCCACATCCGGGACACAGGCAATCCAATCGTCGATGCCCTCCTCAACCAATCGCTCGACGTCATAGAGAGTAACGTCAGGGTCGGCAGCATATGCCTCGTCAAAAAAGGACCCATTCGAAGACAAGAAGTCCTCAATGGTGCCGCGGCAACGATGGCTGGGATGGAAGGGAGTACGAAGTGGTTGGAGACCAGGATCTGTGAGAGCGTCGAGAATATATTCACGACTGTCCAGGAATGAGACTTGTGTGTCTCTGGAAAGTTCATCCTGGGAAGGATTCCGAAATGGAGATGGGCGAATGTTCAGCTGCTGCCACCTGGCGACAAGAACCTCTCGAAGACAGGTGTCTGTCTTCAGTGCCATTTCAGAGAGCCAGTCAGGGGTAGAGGAACCAAGCTTGCTTAAACGTCGGAGAATTTGAGATGACATCAAGTGAAATAGATCACTGGAAAGACTTGTATTGCTTCTGTCCATTGCCAGGGCGCACTTAAAGAACAGCGTGAAACTTTTGTAGAGAGCACGTCCAAGAGAACGATCAACTGTCATCTGAATTGCGACCCTGATGAGAAGCCAAAGAGGCGAGCGACGCCAAGCGTCCTTGCCATAGCCCCGGCCAACGTGGTCACGAACACGTTTAGTGATACGAGCACCGTCAGCCGTGGGACCACCACGCCAGGTGGCGGCAAGCGGTTGGTTACGGTTGGTTACGGGGGGAACATCAGCAGTGCGACGAACGCCATTAAGCAGTGCATTAATGTATTGTGGATCAGTGGGAGGAGGGAGATCAAGCTCCGAGTCGACAGTGTTGCGGCGAGAGAGAAAATTGGTAAGATCGAATTGAAACTCCTCATCGTCAAACACCTCGTTGGGCACCTCGACGGCTGATCGAGGATACGAGCATATCAGAGGCTCCGGCGTTGTCTCTACAGTATATTGGCTTGGGGACACCCCGAATGCCTCGCACAGCGTACAGTTCTCCCGCTTCGTGAGGAGAATCCCGGCATTTTGGCGTCGTATGTAAAATGTCAGGATATCTAGAGGTCGTCAGGACGGTGCGGGATCTGTAGGGAACCTGCGAAACGTACCTCCCGTTTCCATTCCCCGCAACTGGGAGATGACGTGTTCATCGTCCATGTGCTCCGACTGGACGGAGGCTTGTAAGTTGTCTAACATCCTTGTGACGCGGTACCACTGAGCCTGCTCAGAGGTTCCACAAAGATGGGTGCCATAAGCATGGGCAGCAGCGCACACTGCGCGAGCGAGTGAATGTTCGTTCTCTGGGGTATAGTCGGTTCTATTGGGAAGCTGAACAGGAAGAAACACATGGGTAACAGCATAGTTCGATGGCGTAGAAGTATGGTCAGATGATGAGTCAGATGATGATGAGCTCGTCATTTCAATATGCAGGTCAGGCATGGAAGACGTGGTGGACGTGGTGGACATGGTGGTATGCATTAGTTCGAACAAACTAGACCAAAGTCCTGCCGTTAAGTACATTGTCTGGTTCAGCCGATGCGTGACGCAAAACAAGTGCGAAAAGCTCTCGGCGGCCTCCCTGAAGGGCTCGGCGATGAAACATACGCCCTCCTGCCATCGACACCTGGCTGGAGAAGGGTGACTCGCCCGACGAGCTTTGGTTTAGATCGTCGCGTTGTTGCAACCCCCGGGACGTCGGTCTTCACTTAATTCCGACGTCCAGTCGATCGATGCGGTGGGACCTGGTTGGATGTGCGTGGGTTCCTGGTGACGTGTAGATCTCTGTTTCGAAGTGTGAGCGGCCGAGGCGCACAAACAAGTGCTCCTCTGAGCAAGGAAACAGAACTTGCCGGTCGTTGCCCGACCCATAACCGAAATTAGAGACCTGTGAGGACCTTCGAAAAAGTGGGCGGAAAAAAATCATGATGCAGCGAGATCGTCACCATCGTCGTGGGGGCACTCGCAGTTTTCACAACGGTACCAAGGTTAGCAATACAAGACAGGCTCGGATCGTCTGTCAGAGTCATTTCGAACCACGGAAACGGGCAGCAAAAAAAAGGCGTTTTCAGTAATGGAGTATGCGACGACAAAGGGAGCAGATGCGGAGATAGCAACAAAACACACAAGGAAAACACACGAAGAATTATAATAGAATAAAGAGGGCAAGGAATGGGCAAAGGACAAAGGGGGCAACCTCCATGTATACATTTCTGTACCAACACGTCCGCCTGTCCATCAGCATCGGCGCGCGCTGCACCTTGCGCGTTGGGAGGGGTAATTTGGGTCGTTGGTCCATCCTCGGAGCGCCACGATCGTTTGAGAGGATTCGGTCCTTGTCCGTTCGCACCAGCGAGCGAAGCCAGTTGGAAGACGGTGGATCCTAAGCCGTTGCGTGAACGCAGTGAGGACAAGGACCTGCAGAGAGCCGAATGCATCAGGGGCGGGAAATGCAGTGTGTTTGCGGTAATTGCAGCTGCGGCGGCATTGAGATTGTGACGGTGGATGCAGACGATTGACCGAGCGAAGCGGCCGCCACATGCATGTCCCGTCGAGCTGGAAGAGGTCCCAGTCCCAGTCCCGCTCTTCGCACGCGCGCCTTCGAGTGCATCCGGCTCCTCGTGCAACCGTTGGTTCGTAAACCCGAGTTGTCACAGTTCGTACTGCCAACTCGACCCTCGAAAGGCCCCGAGTTCCTCGAAGAGCGGTGCGTCGGGTGAATGCATCAAGGGACCCGGCTCTTCGGTATCGTCCTCTATATCTATCTGGATCTGCACTCGGTTCGGTGCGCGGCAAAGACTAGGGCCAAAGCCGGTGTCGGTGTTGTTGTCCGACTGGTACCTGGTAGTGGGCAGCACGGTAGCCTAACATACGATGGGCCACAACGGGTTATTGAGCGGGTGGATGAGTGGTGTCGAGGTAATATCTATGGACGATGTCAACGATGCCGCGTGCGTGTCGGACCGTAGTGTACGGTAAAATGCGAGCCGCACGGGCACCATATGCAATTCTCTATGCATCAGACGTCGTCACGACCGAGGGTGGTGGGTCGACCATGTTCCCCACCTTTCTTGGTTCAACGTGGAGCCTGCCGCGACACTCGAGCCAAACATATGGCGGTGCTGTTCCTTCGGAGGGATTATTTGAACACAATGTCCCCGACGATGACGGTGATTGGGACCCCGATGCGGATGGCAATTGGGAAGTATGAGAGTCGTCCCGTTCAGCAGACGCGCCCCGCGTCTCCCTAAGCGGAGAGAGCGTCGATGCCCTGGGTAGAGCGCGAAAGAGGAGATCCACCGATTTGGGGATGTCGGAAAAATCCCAGTCCCCACCATAATGCCGCCGGCTGACGACTGCCTGATAAGTCATCATCATGGCATTTACATGACATTTTAATTGCATTGAAATGGGACAACGTGGGAATAAACTGCCTAATATGGATACATTTTTGCGTTTAAATGCATTGTAATGCCAAAGAAAAGTTGTTTATGGATTGTAAGTACTCATCATGTTTTCCAGGTTTTTCCGACAGGATAAGATTAGACGTAGCCCCCGTTGACGAGCCAACGTCACCCGTTCCTGAAATACTGAGTCCACTCATGCTACCCCCTTTCGAATCTCTCATGAGCAACACTAGATCGGCAGGATGACAGACATCGGATATCCTCCTACCGACGAAGTACTGTGGCTCATAGCCTAGGACAAGCCGAGCTGAATGCGCGACATAGAGGAAGGCACCCTCTAATGATAATACGGATACGAGCAAGATATCTGGGTGAGATTCAGGAAGCAGAAGTGAGAGGGGGGATGACGAGACGACCCGGTCATCATATTATCGCTAGGCGGCGTGCGGTCCATAGTAGTGGGGGCGTTACGATCGCTGTGAGGGGCGTCGTTGCATTGCTGCCTTGGTCTGCTGATGCAAAACCAGTCGGACCAGACACATCTGTCCCATCGAGATTGGCACGAAGTCGGTGAGAGTGGGGTCGGCGATAAGGTTTCTCAATTCACTCACCATCAGCCCATGCTCCCTTCGGACAGCTATTCGTCATGTTCTGCGCTTGGGCGAGCTGGCCAAGCCCATGGCTCGTGCCAGAAAGCCCATTGTTGCTTGTGACACTGCCCGTTCCCCACGTGCTGTTGTTGAAGGAATGCTAACTCCCATCACGTTGTTTACCGACTATCTGAGGGGGCTGCTCCGTCAAATTGGTAAGCGATTTCATCAACTTCTTCGCGCATATATGCGCCGCCACGAAGAGGGATGATTGTGACGAGATTGATAATGGCTTGCTCGCCTATTCTATCATCGGTGAGGGTCGTTTGACACTCCCCGGAGGACGAAAGCAAATTTCGCATGAAGGAAACGGTCTCTGGGGACGCGAAGTGACGTGGTTCACCTTTTGCGAGGTTGGCAGTTGGAGAATTGCAAGAAGTGGCAACTACGACCAAGAACCCCTACTGGCTATACACCGTTAGGTGGCAAAACGTGGGAGAAGCGTATGCAATAGGGCAGTCGTATCACCTCGCATCGGATGAGTATGACAGATTATAGGACCGAGCTGGATGGTGGGATTGGGACGGTTCACTCCCCGTGAGAGAGCGGAGAGGAAGTCAAAGCCTGAAGCAAAATACACTGGGAGGGGCAGTTAAGGGGAGAGATGGTGGACAAGTACGACGTGGGTTTGGATGAGCCTGCGGATGCGGCAAGACGAGTTCGTGGTGACCTCGAGCGAGGATGGTGGTTCTGGAAGGGGCCGCAGGTCCACACTCGCAGTGAAATGGGGGGCCATTGGGATGGAAAGCATGAGGAAGGCGTGTCGGCAGTATCAAGAGGTGTGACGCCTGAGCATCAGCGAAGATTGGAATCTGGGGGGATAAGCACGCGAGAGGAGGGGAAGAGTACGAGACGCACTGTGCAAACCCGTTGTTAGGACGATGCAAACGAATCTGGGGCGCTGTCCAGGAGACCCGGTGCGAGAACTGGACGGCGTGCGGGCGATGATGATGTACGGTGCTTCGGCCGAATCGACCGTGCATTATTAGGAACAAGCTTCAACAGCGCTCCAGCCATGGAAGTGACTAGTGACACCTGAGACACAATCGGAAAAGTATCTGAGACGAGCACCGCCGCCGCGGCTGGCCGGGCACAAGCATGTAAATTTCCCGACATAAGTATCAGTAATCCGAGATATTTAGGACATGGCTGACCTGCATACTAGTCCGTTCCGCATCGACAGGCCACTCGCATCAGTCTGCGCTTTATCGATCCTCTTAGACACGCGGAGTTCTTTTCCGTCGCCGTCTCTGATCTACTAGTTGGCTACTTCGAGACCCTCCTCGTCTCCACGACCTTTGGATGTACATGATAAATGACGTAGGCGGCATCTCCTGAGGACCGTCGTCTTTCTTTGGGACTCATAGCTGGTTGCACACAGATGACCTCATGTTGAATATAACGTACCACCCATGCCCTTTCACTAATGGACATCGCAGACATCGCGTTGTCGGCGCCGCTAATTATCACAGCCAATAACACGCTCCGCGCACCAAGTATCACCTGGATGCGATGAAGGAACCTCCTTCCTGACATTTTCTTCCCAGTTCGTGACCCAGTGGTGACAAGCACTACGTCGGTGAGCAGAGCATCCTGAAGCGGATGTACACCCCAATGTTCCTCACCGATGTCTTTGACTAATACACGCTCAGGTGAAGTCTGCTTTGTCAGATCAACGGTCTTCGCACTCGTTTCGCGCAGCCGGCTTGTCTCGCTGTCATAAATGTCAGGTTCCCAAGCTCCCCTCGCTTCGGAGCAAGTGGAACGCCGAGTGTGCATTGGCTTTGGCGTGTCGTCGCCCATCCAAATAGGCTTCCGTCCCATGTTCCTGGTTCATCCGTGACAGCGATGCCAAGATCGTTTCGAGGACATTATCCACGATGTCTTACTTCTCCCTTGACATCAAACCAACCCAGCCAAGCTCAACCCCTAGGCTATCCATTATCAGTCCCACCCCCAGAATACACGAGGGAATGTTGCTGGACTGTAACACGACTGGGACATGATCTACGCGGTTGACGGTCTCGGATCGAGAAATTAAACCCACTACGCTCGCCGGGACACCTACAAGTACCATAAATACGACCGTCTGCCTTGCTAGATTGATATTGTCTGCTGTCCACAGGGTGGCTCCTAGTCTGCCCGGCACTCCGCAGCCATACCATCCACTCGCAACCATCCCAAGTGAGATACGGGTCACACGAGGATCCTTCGATGCAAAGACGTATGGCATTGGCTCGAATGCTGCACTTTGTTGTATCCTCTAGTGCGAAGAAGCGTATGTATTATGTACTGTCAGCGTATGTGCATTTCGTCAACACGGATAAAATCAATCCGCGAAAAATAGACACGATTATACGGCAAGTCGGAAACGATGTGTAAAAGCACTGCGGGGTAAGAACAGAGTGTAGCACTAGACACCCGGATGTATAAACAGAATGTGTTCATCGAATGGTACCTTCGACAACGTGATTATCTGCTGTGGTGCAGGCGACGCGAATCGTCCGACGATGTTCTCTAGTACTAAGGCGAATCGATCGATCCTGCTATCTGGCGCGATAGAGTCACGGTTCAAAGCCTCATATATGTAAATAGACGAAAACGAGAACGAGCATCGTGACAGGCAAGGCTGCAAAGGGGGTGGTGAATTCCCAGTGCTATCAGATCCCAGGCTCTCGAGCAATGAATTGTCAGTGAGCAGAACCGCCATGTATGTAAAGGACAGTGGATGGCGGCCTCTCAAAAGTCTTTCTCTGTTAGTAATTGCCCTTGAAGGATCCTGCCCATGTGCGTCTGTGCGAACGGTCGCCCCCTGCTCCGAATGGCAAGTAGCGCCATCACTGAAGGTAGCGGAGAACCCGAGAACGTAATCTCCATCTCTTCGATACTGCCAGGAATGTTGAACAGGTTCCACCGGATTGGTGTATCGTTGGACGGCTCTTTCGTAGGAACGCCGAGGAAACGGCACAGCCGGAGGTACGATTCATAATCTCTGAGATAGAGCTGTCCAGCGAACACATTCAGCTGGTCGATCAGAGCCCAAGGCGGAGTCCAGTCGGAGGGGAGGGGAGGGATAGAATAAAGTCTGAGATCGTCTGATGGTTTCATGCGCTGCGACGTGCGGTGCGCGTACACATGAAGGTGGACGTATTCGCTCGCCCTGATGTCTGGCATCAGGCGGTCGGCTTCGAATGGGCTCAACAGAACGAGTAGCTGGTCGCGGTCATTTTGACGAGAGAGAATCCACTGGACGGGTCGGAGGTATTGATCCATGGTCCCTTCAGTGGACTCGGGCTTGATTGTCTTGCAGAAGTCCGCGGTCGCCAAGATAAATGGACTCCAAACGTCTGCATCGTGAGTAGCTGCAGAGCTCCTTTCCAGCGTTGTAAAGACAGGAACAAAAGCGCTGCCAGAGTGTAACGGAGGGATCATGCCAGTCTTCACGAAGGCCACGACGTCTGGGTGAAGGAAATGTTGCGCCGGCTTTGCTTTGGGGGGCAGCTCAACCTCTCGTTCGTGCTCCCGCTCGCGGTTCACCTCCCGTTCTTGTTCTTCTTCCATCTGTGCACTGGGAAGTGATAGAACCCCGAGATCTTTGCAACGTTGCCGGATCCCTGGATCCAGCGCTGACAAATTACTCCGCGTGTTTTTCGATTCGCAGGGCGCATAGAGATCGGCCAATGATTTCCCATCTGGTTGGAGCCATGCGTCCGACAGCTGCTCTGGTGTGAGGTCATGATTGCAGAAACGTAACCAAGCATCATATCTCGACTTGTGGCTCATGCCTTGTTGAGCCCAGTAAGGAGCCCGCTGCTGAATATCGGTCAAAGTCTCATGTATTGCCCAGCATAAGATGTCGACGGTAGTGACTTGGGTGTTCGGATCTTTTTTGCCGGTCAAAGTACGGATGCTCCGCTCAACTTCGGGCGGTGCAAAAAACATGACCGAGTGACCATGACCCAGCTTGCGCATCCGCATGCAACCTGAAGGTCACAAACTGTAAAATTTAGCGAACGCATTATGGCGCCAAAACGAACCTTGCACCAGAGCATCTTTTGTTACCTTGGGACCCAGCGTAACGGCTGCCCGTGACCCGATAGGGAGCTTAATGTCAGTGCCTCTTGTGTGTGCATGATCCAGATAGACAACGCAACGGTCTAACTGCTGACAAAGCGGCGATGACAACATGGGCAGAATAGTGCCATTTCGTGTGAGCACCATCAGTTCATCATTTTCGTTGAAATAGATGGCGCCAGCAGTATCACGGTAGATCTCGAGCCACGCCGTAGCCACTTGGTGATTCGACAGGTCGAGTATCTGTGAGCCAA